>JAGDQP010055561.1:811-13113 GCA_022664845.1 Lepisma saccharinum
TATATTAATTTAGTCTATATACATATATAAACAGAGTTTTAAGGGGGGAGGGCACTTGTAAAAAGATGGGGCACCTGAATGGACCAATCCACCCCTGAACGCCCAAGTTTTCATACTCTGTTTGCATTCACTTTTGTTAGAGATATTTGCTTTCTATACATATACAAGCCGAGTTTTAAAAGGGCCCTGGGAAGAGCGGGGGCACCTGAATGGACCAATCCGCCCCTGATCGTCAAAGTTTTGATATTCTGTTTGCATTTACTTTTGTTAGAAATATTTGCTTTCTATACATATACAAGCCGAGTTTTAAAAGAGCCCCCGTGCAAGAGAGGGGGCACTTGAATGGACCAATCCGCCCCTGGCCTGTTTTACTTGCAAACATAAAAATATGGTTTTATATCTACTTTCCAATGAGCTGCGTGTTATAGAGAGTTACTCTGAATTCTTGACAATTGCCTCTTTAATATTATGGCCAAAACAAAAAAAAAACGATGGGGGCCACTCTGTGTCCATCCCTGCTTAGTATCGTCTTAGTATACAATTCATTGTTTCAGTCTTTCACGGAACTGTTTAGCAAAAGTTTGTATGCAATGCAGTTTACAATTATGTCCTTTAGGCAACGCCGACCGGGTGACTAAGTGGTCTGCGACGGTAGACCATCGGCTCGATGGTCCCGGGTTCGAGTCCCGGCCGGGGGCCTGGGTGTGCATTTTAACACTTAACAACTAAAGGCAAATTGTGATGGGCCGAAGTCCAAAGTTACTAGACTGGGCCATATAAAAATAAAGTTTTTTTTCTATCCTTTAGGCAACTTAGGCTCAGGTCAACCTTAAATGCAATATAATGTTAAATCAGAATATAATATGCGGTCTTCATCTCAAAATTCCTAAAGTAAAGCAGGCGTTCTGCACACGACGCCACGATCAAGTTTGTTTTTTTCATGGGCCAATGTGATGATATCTTTTGTTTTGAATATACAACAAAAAAGCAACAACAACATGGAATCTCTTCCGTCACAACTCTATATATTTCAAACTGAACTGCAGCCGTTTGCATTTGTGTAACGTAACCATCGCTATATTATTTGTTATGTATAAATTACATTCATTCCAAAAAAAACTTTCGAAAACAAAGCAACAGAGCTACGGTTGTCTCCACAACTCCTTACAAAGTAATTACAGCTCGTATTTCGCTATTTCATTTCTGTAACTGAGACAATTTCGATTAAACTGACAGCCCGCAATAACATTTTTATTATATTTTAAAACTACTGAGCCACGGTCGCTATTTGTTTTGTGTGGAATATTCAAAACCATAGGTCGTGTTATTTGTTTATTTTATATGACTAAAAATCCCAGTAAAGTCACAGTCAAGAATTGTTTGTACGACTTGTCAATTACTAAGTAACTGAGCTAGGGCAATTTAATTTAATTTCGCAAAGACTACATTCTGAGTTTGTTTGTTCATAGCATATACATATCTCGCAATAATCAAACAACAAATATACAAAATTTTATTTTATTTATGGAATTTAGACGTCTCAGACTTTGATTGCTAAAACATTTTTTTAAAAAGTCGGCCACGGATCAAGTTCAAGATACCATTCCCATATTTGCCTGATGTAACTAAAAATCAACGATTAGGGGACAAGTATCATTGCGGTATTTATCCGGTGTGACTGAGAAAAAGCCTGAAAAACACATAGTCGGAATGCTCGGTTGTTGGGCTCAAAACCAATCAGTATCTATCCAATGCTTCGTCAAAAATTTCTCGATAAACTAATAGCACAGTAAAGTTTAATTACTTTGCAATATAAGAAATAATATTATTTCTCTCTGTACACAAAGGAAATGTAATATGATCTTACAGAGAATTCTAATGAACTTACCTTGCCTGTTGTATCTTCTTTTTATCTCAAAAACACCCTAAAATAATCAAGCACTGTCACCGGGAAAATTCAACTATCAAATGATATTCCCGTATGTTAAACACCGCTATATAAGTTTGTGCTGCCACGTTTTCCGTCTCACAGCCTCTCGAATACACCATGGGAAAATGTCAGGGGTTATTCTAAGATATTCTAGTTACGTTATTCTCTCACGGGAATCTCTCATCTTTTGTGAGTGAACTTTTCAACTTCCGTCCGGTACAAACCTTTACCAATCTCCTCTCTTCACGCACCCGTCAAAAATGTGTTTTCTTCCCATCCCAAAGCGGAAGCGTGCCCCCTTGTGGTCAGATTACAAAGCCACAAGACTATATTAACAGCTGTTTGGGCGTAACCATAACAACATTGGCTTGCATCACATGCTCTCTCTCTCTCTCTCTCTCTCTCTCTCTCTTTCTCTTCTCTCCTTCGTGTCTTCCACCCAGCCAATATTATCATTTTAGTTTAAGACAAATCGGTTCTCAGAAAAGACGTTTTCCTCTCGCCAGCCAAAAATAAAATCAAGATTTTTTTTGTTTGTTTCTTTGCTTGTCTATCGTTACTGAGAGTCTTTGAATTATATTTCCTAATGCAGACAACCAGGTTTGAAGATATTTTTTATATATATATGTTTCTTTACGGATCATTATACCATAAATAATTTTAACTATATTTAAACATGCAATTCATTACCTATTGTATGTCGTGATTGTTTGCTTTTCTTCAATATTAGACTATCGTTATTTTAGATATTACACACTAGTCTCCATATAAGATTTCTCAAAGGCAATACATTGGTTCAAACCCCATTATGGGGCGTCTTGGCGCAAGTATTCTTTCATTCTCGCACTTCAGTTCAGTTGAATATCGTCTATATTCGAGATATGGCTAATTCCGTCATATATTCTATTTGTAATCAAGTTGGATTTTTAAATATCTTTTACTTATCCATTGATATTTCATTGCTTTTTTCTTGTTGTCGAAGATTGATGAGTCATATCTTATGTACTTTTTTAAATTGAAATATTATGGCGATGCAACCAAAAATTTTCTCACGATGTTCTGAAAACGGGGGTGGGGGCATGGGAGTAACCCCCAGGTGACCCTGGGGTTCACAACTTCCGGGAAACATATCAAAATTAAGATTAATGCCTCCCCAGGTGCTCAAATTTTGGTGGAAGCGGCTCGGATAAAACGGACTTCATCTACTATGGTGACTTTTCCTAAATGATGTAATGTTTTCGTAAACTACTCGTCATAATACACCTCTATGGCAAATTTCTTTTTTCTAGGTCGAACGGTGTGGAAAATGGATTTTTGTGTCCGCACTAGCAACTTTTCTCAGACTTTAATGAGTTGAGATTTTGCATAACATTCGAACTGTAATCTGTACTAATGAGTTTTTAATTAAATCGGAACATGCAGTTGTAGATTGTAATTAGTTGAATCAAAAACGTTTATTTTTAATTAATTCTTTGGAAACATTTCCGAAAGCACAGATTAGTTGTGTTCTGCTGACAAGGGAAGTATCCAAGTGGGCACTCGCAAATGAAAAATGTATGCAGTGCATTTATAGACTAGTTTTTCTAACGTAAATGGCAGTGAAGAAACATTGCTTTTAGCAGAAAGGCACAAGTTATACGCCTTGAGAAAGGGACACAATTTACTGCTTGAACTACAAACAGTAATGATATTTGTGTTCGTGAAATGTACGAAATGTTATAAAGGCATTACACAGGAAGCAATATTCTCGTTTTGAAATGTGATGTGCATCCAATGTAAAGAAAAAAATAATGTAACCCGCCTTCGCTTGCTTGACATGTCAGTGATGTGTATGAAGTCTTGAAAAAGGAAACGGAAGAACTTTTCGTAAGTAGTAGGGACAAGTACTGTTGTAAGAAAAAAAATTGGCAGGAATCGAACTCCGGCTTCTCAGCCAGAGATGCGGCGCTCCATCGAATACGCTACGCGCTGAGCTGCCAAATGTTTTGGAAAGAGTATTTATCACTTATAGCTACGGGCTGAAGAATGAGCAGACTTCGGCTATCTTCGGAAGAGGGCAACTTCGGGAAACTTCGACAATGCAATATCTACAGTACTCACAACACTTAGTTTGACAAGACTGAGAATGATGACAAGAAGTTGTTCCTTCCTCTCATCGAAGGGTAGTTGACAATATTGACGTTACCATGAAAACCATATGTTGAGAGAAGGGCCAAATAGTAACTGATTTACTGCTTCCTTTTTCGAAGAAAAGGAGAAACAAGGGAAAGCTCCATTCAGCAAGAAAAGAATGAGATGAAATGAGCAACTTCTGGCTGATCGAATAACGCCCAGGCTTCCATATTGTAGGGTCTAACGTCGTGGACTTCGGAACGGCAATGGGGAGGTATGGGAGTTTAAACTCCACACTCGCAATGCTTGTTAAAATGAACAATTATCCATCTCAAGAGGGACTAGAACCCGCTATCCTGTAACTCTGGCAAACCAAATAAATACCGCAGTCTGCTTTTATTGTTGAAAGTACCGCATTTGCTTTTGTGTGAGAAAGGTAGAAGCAAGGGTCTTAGTCTAGGTACCATTCCGGTCAGAGACTATCTTTCGGGAATAGTCCTGAACTTTTGAGGAGGATCTATGGTTGATCTGAAACTGAAATGTGTATAAATATGTATGATAATGCTTAAAATTATTCTAATTTTACAAACAAATTAAAATTTTGAAGGATCTCCGGACACTTCCCTAATGGCATTCCAAAGTCTTCGAAAGTAACCAGTAGTGATTTTTACGTTCTTTCCTTCAGTTCACAATGGTTCGCGGTGTCCTCAAATTTTGTTACGTTAATTTTGCTCATTTCCTGACGTCACACAATGATGAAAATTTGCACAGCGACGTTACATACTCTATTGTTAATTTCATTTATTTCTGCAGATGTATATATTTTAAAAGCATATTTTAATATATTTATTTTTAATAGTACTCATAAACAGTAACCAGCAACGCTGTGGCGTTTCACTGGTTGCAGAAGTCTTTAGGATTTTCGGAAAAAATAATTGGAAAAACTTTTTATAACGACATACAGGGGTTGGACAAAAATTCTAAAAACACGTCATACAGGACACGTAAATATGGTCCGCCACTGTACACCACGTGTTGCGGTTGCCGATCGTGTTTTGTTTTCAATGTGTCATGTGGACCTTCCTCTTCCGTCAGCAGTACCCAGTTCACCTGTGAGTGTCGTGGTGTGGTAAAATGGGCGACCTGACAGACTTCCAAAGAGGCATGATCGTTGGTGCCCGTCTGGTTGGAGCTTCAGTGACAACAGTGGCGACCATTGTGGGGGTATCGACAGGCACTGTGTCCAATGTCACGAGGGCATACACAATGCATGGGCAAACAACGTCTGCAAAGCACAACAGTGGTCGAAAGACAATCCTGTCCGATAGGGACAGGAGGGCATTAAAACGGATTGTAGCAGCTAAAAAGCAGACCACTGCAATGAAAATTACGTCTGAACTCAATTCCGGCCTACAGAACCCGGTTTCATCAAAAACAGTGCGACGGGAACTTCATAAAATGAAAATTCATGGCAGGGCCGCGATCGCCAAACCTCTGGTCACAGCAGTAAATGCGAAGCGGCGTATCCAGTGGTGCAAGGACCACAAGGAGTGGACGCTTGATCAGTGGAAACACGTAATGTATTCCGATGAATCGACCTACACCTTGTTTCCAACAACCGGTCGTGTTTACGTATGGAGAACACCGTCGCAGGCCTATGATCCAGACTGTCTGCGCCCAACTGTAAAGCATGGGAGTGGTTCTGTTACAGTATGGGCAGTGATATCGTTGTTTTCTGCAGGTCCCATCATAGCCCTGCATGGAATGATGAATGCTAAGGCGTATGAGGCCATTTTGGGGGACCAGGTTCTACCCATGGCCCACACATTGTTCCCGGATGGTGATGTCACGCTGCAAAAACGGTGCAATCATGGTTTGAGGAGCATGACCAGGAGCTATCACACCTCCCCTGGGTCTCACAATCACCAGATCTGAACATCATTGAACCATTGTGGTCTGTGTTAGAAAGGCGTGTTCGGTCTCATTACCCTCCACCATCACCCCTTAAGGAACATGTTTGGCATGTTTTGGAGGAAGAATGGTACAACATTCCACACACCACCATTCAGGAGCTGTATACGTCCATTCCACGTCGGATCCAAGCTGTTTTGGACGCAAAAGGAGGCCCCACACCATACTAGGTATGATTTTCACACTTTTTCAAACGTTTTAGATTTTTTTGTCCAAGCCCTGTACTTTTCTTAAACAATTCGTACTAAAAGAACAAAAAATTATTTTGTTTATGCATGACTAAAAAGAAAAGCATGGAGCGGGCTCTTATGTACAGTCACTTTACAAATTCTTCAGTTAACACGCCCATGATTTTCTTTTTAGTGATTCATGCATAAACATTTTTTTTTTTACTTTGATTACGAAAAAAGTGTGTATTTATTTTTTTTTAAAATATAATTTATTGGTTTGGTTACCATAAAGGTTTAGTTATATTATTAATATTAGTACAATGTATTAATTTTCGAGTCGGAACAGTGAATTACAAGCTGTAGTAGTCACAAACCAGTTTTCAGGGTTTTATTTGTATGGGAGAAGCTGAGGAAATTGACCCGAACGACCCTAGGCAAGGTGAACCGATAATGGTTTACTATTACCTTCAATTGGATGGAAAAACTTGGGGTCCCAAAGATGGGGCCTTCAGCAAAAGTGGGTTCCGGAGGGTTCGAATCCTGATGCGTTCAACTGGATGAGAAAACATGGGGGCCCAAAGACGGGGCCTTCAGTAAAAGTGGGTTCCGGATGGTTCGAATCCTGATGCGTTCAACTGGATGAGAAAATATGGGGGCCCAAAGACGGGGCCTTCAGTAAAAGTGGGTTCCGGATGGTTCGAATCCGGAACCTCTTTATTAGTAAGCGTGTGTGTGTGTGTGTGTAAATTATGCAACAATGCACTAACCCTTAACTATGATCGTGAAAAAAAGTTACGTAACTATGATGGTGGGGTAATGAAATACCCCAAATGAAAACACCCATTAATACTGTGGTCAAATGAGTTTATTTCTTTTTAACTCTTACAGTCAAGACAGACTAACTTATACACAGTCTGGGCAAAGAACTTTCTGGTGCACTTTGCATATGTTCTTCTTGCACTTGGAACAAATCATTTTAGTTTTTCGGTCTTCTGATCTTGGACAAAAACGGCAGCGCTGCAACTTCTTTGAAGAGCTTGCTTCAGCTGTTGGTTTTACATATTCCTCTTTGTCTCCACGAACCCTTTTCACAACTTCTTGCAGATCTTTAGGTAAGTATCGGATGTATCTTCTTTGCAGATGTTCTTCTATAAGTCCTAAGCCTAACTGTTTCAAAAATTCTCTTCTTTCTAATGGCGTTGTAGCATCTGGTAAGTGATGCAGATTATTTGTTTTCATGATTACCTGGCTGTTTCCTCCTGCTATATTCAACATTGCATGAAATATTACCATGGGTCAGCGTCTTGTTCTTCTAGAAGTGGAATAATTTGCACACACCTGATCAAGAGTATCCACGCCCCCCTTTGAGCGATTGTAATCCAATATAATGTCAGGCTTGTGACTCTCGCTGTCCACCTTCTGATCATGATGCATGCTGGAAAGTAACACCACAGCCTTCCCTTTTCTTGGAACAAAAGAACACAGTGGCAGAGTTTCTGTGTGACCAAAAACAGACGAGTTCACAGGACGTTTCTTTACTGCCCTGAATTCATTTGGAATTTGTGATTTGTTTAGCTTAAAAGTCCCAATCATTGTACGGCTTCTCTCGTGTAGTTTGCTGGCAAGTTCGACAGAACAAAACTAATTGTCTACAGTAATATTTCTGTTGGTGCCTTCAATTGGTGGAGTTATTCGCAAAACCGTTTCTGTTGGAATGCTGATATCTGGATTGCTCCTTTCCTCTTTTCCTGTATATACAAATGCATTACAAAAGTAGGACGTTTTTGAATCACAGAGGGCTAGAATTTTTATTCCATACTTCGCAGACTTTTTTGGCATATAGGCTATGTTTTAAAAGAACAGCGACTTCTGAATGGAACTAACATTTTGTCTACTATAACATAATCGCTAGGGATGTAATACTTGATGCAGTTTTAGATAAACATGTCCCAGATGTCACGTATAGCTGCAAGTTTGTCGTTCTCTTTCCTTTGTGACCTTTTTGTAGCACTGTCGAACCTCAGAGCTGATAAGATAAACAGAAACCGAGTGAGGGTCATTGTCGCACGAAATACATCTCTGCCTGTGCCATCTGCGGCAAACAGACTACACACATCTTCATGCCCCGATTTCATCACTCCAGATAGATACAATAGTCCAATAAATGCACGCAATTCTATAACGTCCAAATCTTTAATGTACGGCTTTGTATTTTTGTAATTTGATCGCATCTCCACGATTTTGTTGTTTGTATTTTGTAAAATGCATTCAATGATATTATCTGACATCAATAGCTGCCAGTTCATGACCGGATTATCAGATTGAACATTTTTAGCACTCCCTTTTACTCCAGGCAGATGAAGCACAATATTTGTTGAACGCGTTCTTCTCTGCACTGGTGCTTCTTTTTTTTCATTTGAAGCACTTGTTTTTACCATAAAAGAACTGCTTTGAAGAACCACTATCACTTTCATCAGCAGAAGACTCGCAACAGCTCAGTTCTGATGTCGAAGAATGCGAACTTTCCAAATGGTAGTCAGTATGAGCGTCACTTTCTGCATCTGATTCTACTTCTTGCAAAACAACATCAATTTCTTCGTCATTTAGGGGTTTCAGACGCTTAATACGTTCTGGTGGATTCGCCATGACTCTGCATTCAAAATGACAACAAACCGTCACCTTTGAGATAAAAATATAGTCTGTAAATGACTGGATATTACTGTATTTAAGACCAAAAAAAGTTACACAAACATGATCATGGGGTAACAAAATACCCCACCTCTTGTACTGTTCTTATCGCAAAAGAGAGAAACGCGACTTCACACCTCTATGACCTCTACCACACTGAGAGAAAGAAAATACTGCAAGCAACAATGACATCTACCGACAATTAGAAAAATGCGATGGTGTTGAAGGTCTGTTGGGGTAAAAAAATACCCCAGGATCATAGTTAAGGGTGAAGAAATATCTGGGCATATTGTTTTGCTGGAGGGATAAAGAAATTAGTGATGGCAAGGGAAAAACCGAAAAAAAAAACTTTACTGTAATGTACAATAAACCTAGCAAGTACCAAACGTCTTTCGGTCAGGCTGAGAAAAGTTAAATAATACAAGTAAAACATTTTAACTATTTCATCAATCATGAAACGCGCATCTGCTCGCCTGGATTTATAAGAGCAGACAGAGAAGGACTACGAGGTTTCCCGAAGTTGCCCTGTTCCGAAGATAACCGAAGTCTGCTCATTCTTCAGCCCATAGCTATAAGTTATTTATCTTCCACCACGTAATTGACACAATAGCTGGTACATGGCGGTGCAGTGAAGGTGACATAGTTTCGTGGATGCCGCCAGAAATCTAACTTTCAGACAGGCTCCTCTTGTTTGTTATTGTTCTGTGAAGGAAAAGCACCCAAGTTAGTCATAGCATTTTAAATGTCGACGCTAGCGCCATCTGGCATTGTTACAAAAGACAAACTTTAGCATCTATTAATTTACAGGTAAATAATTCGTTGTCACCACGGATAAATGATTGTGAAATGAATAAATGAAATGTTTGAAACGCCAAATTTGTGTTAAAATAAATAAGAACTGTTGCGTTCTCTTCGTTCAAGAACTAACCTTGCAACCCTCGATCAGCTATTGCGTCAGTTACGTAGGGGCGGATAAAACTTTCGAAAAAGTTTATTTGCAGCTCGCCGCCTAGCGTAGTGGATAGTGAGGCGGATCGCTGGCTGGGAAGGCGGCGTTCTATTCCCACCAAATTAACTGGCGTTTTATTTATTTAACAGCACTTTTTCGTAGTACTTATGAAAAGTATCCCCTCTTCTGTTTTCTTTTCCATTTTTAACGTTTCACACACTTCACTGACGGGTTTTGAAAGTCAGTATATTTTACTATTTTCTTTATACGAGTTGCACATTATGTTTGAAAATAAAAACCTTGCTTCCTGTGTCATGCCTTTTTAACATTCCGTACACTTCACGAACACAAATATCGTTATTTTTTGGAGTTGAAGCAGTAAATTGTGTTATACTCTCAATTTTCAAGGCGTATAACTGTATCTATGCACTGCATACATTTTTCATTTGCGCGTGCCCACTCGGATACTTCCCTTGTGAGTACACAGTAACAACCACTTTATTAAGGGTAAGATAAGATAAAATATATGGGCGATAACAGCTCACTAGATTAGTATTAGCCTTGCGATATAACACAAGTGCCTGGAGGGGAAAGGGACTGTCATACAGATTCCGCCGACACAGTGAGTGAGTGCCGTCCTACGTGTAATTACAGGAAGCAAAGATGTTAGCATATTTTATAATACGAATGGTACAGGAGGGGGTCCGGAGGGAGGTATAGGAGTCAGGAAAGGAGAGGGAAATATCACGTGAAGGTCAAACTCACAGTCACGAAGTCGTATCAGTGAGTTGAGAAATTAACGTTACCTGTGATTAAACGAAGATGGAATAGTTACTTCCTACGAAGCCTCGCGTGGTGCCAACTGCTATTGTTCTGACAGTGAGTTCATAAAGCGTTATAGTTTTTTCCTGTTATTTGTTAGAATGTGATTTTACCTCGACTGTCATGCGAGCATGATGCTATCTGATTTTCTAGCTTGTATTTGATACATACCCAGTCGACATAGTCCAGTGGCTTTGGTTGTTGACTTCAGTTAAGCACCCCACAGTACTGGTTAGATTGACCATAGAGTAGTGGTTAGGGCGATAAAGAAGAAACGAATCTGAAGATACTAGTTTCGAACCCCACTGCAGATTTGTTTTTCGCCATATGCTTGATATTGAATCGCTAACGATTTAATATAATAAAACAGGTTTGTTGCAAGCTTGACATGAAAAGTCGTTATAGCGACTTTGGTTTGACATATTTGTAGCAACTTTGTCACTTGTCAATTAGGAATTTCGCTGCAAGATTGTACCAAGTTTCCAGCCTTGCAATGTGAAAGTTGCTGCAAATTTAGAGACTTAAAATCACAAACTTGTTGCACATTCGCTGTAAGTTTACTGTGCTATTTGGGATATTGATGTAGATTGGAAATGGACAATCGAGATTAAATCATTGTAATCGCTTCTGTTTTTTTTTTTTTTGGCAGTATCACTCCATTAACTTTATGTAGAGCTCGATCATGTACCGCCTGCAACGTAGGCCTAATATTGATTCAATATGGTAGATTGTGCAAGCTTCTAGTGTTAATTTAATTTTAATTATTTTTAGGTAGATTTCGAAGAAAAATATACCTATTGAGATCGGTACGATATGAAAGTATATATATATTAACACGTTAGCGGCCATAATTTTGAAGATATTTGAACCAAACTTTTATATGTTGTTTCTAGACTTAATAGCTCGGTTAAGTTCGTTAATAAGCAAAATCGGTCGCCATCTTGGATCCAAAATGGCCGCCGAACCCATTGTTGTATAGAATGCACAGCCTAAACCGCTGGGGCTATTGAAATCAAATTTGGCATAAAGGTACATCATTTTTTGATTACGAAAATGTTACCTAATGAGTTCAAAGACGCCATCGTGGATCCAAAATGGCGGGAGTAAGAAATCTAGAGCTAGATTCCATATCCTTCTCCTTTCCATATCGTTTGAGCTAGAGATACGAAATTTGACATAAAGGTGTATTGTCACTAGTAGTTCAAGAAAATATTACGGAATGTTCAAAAAGTCGCCATCTTGGATTCAAAATGGCCGCCGAACCCATTGTTGTATAGAATACACAGACAAAACGGCTGCAGCTAAAAATATCAAATTTGGTAACCTATACATTATCATTTTTATGTTACTAAAATATTACATGATGTATCCAAAGACGCCATCTTGGATCCAAAATGGCGGACCTAAAAATATTTTCCACACCGTTTGAGCTAGAGATACGAAATTTGGCATAAAGGTGCATTATGACGAGTAGTTTAGGGAAATATTACAACATTTGGGAAAAGTCGCCATCTTGGATCCAAAATGACCGCCCAAAATCCCATTTTGCACACCGTTTGAGCTAGATAAATGAAATTTTACTTGAAGTGGTACTATCACAAGTAGGTCACGACAATATAAGTAAACTTTCAAAAAGTCGTCAACTTGGATCCAAAATGGC
>JAGDQP010055562.1:0-13112 GCA_022664845.1 Lepisma saccharinum
CTCATAGAAGCCCTTGTCCCTATTGGCAAAAAATTGAGACAGTCGATTTTCACAAGCCTCTCTTGAAGCGAATTTTTCACCAGCAAGCGTGTTCGCTATGGACAGGAACAGATGGTAATCACTCGGTGCCAGGTCCGGACTATAAGGTGGATGCATAAGAACCTCCCAACCAAGCTCCCGGAGCTTCTGACAAGGCACTATCGATGTGTGTGGCCTGGCGTTGTCCTGGTGGAACACAATGCCTCTCCTATTGGCCAAAGCTGGCCGCTTCTGGGCGATTGCTGCCTTCAGACGGTCCAATTGTTGACAGTATAGTACCGAGTTAAGGGTATGGCCGTAGGGGAGCAGCTCATAGTAGATAATTCTCTGCCAATCCCACCAAACACACAGCTAAACCTTCCTGGCCGTCAATCACCGTTTGCGCCGGCGCACCGCGCTTCGACCACGACCGTTTTCGCGTGACGTTGTCGTAACTGATCCACTTTTCATCACCAGTCACCAACCGCTTCAGAAATGGGTCGTGTTTGTTGCGATTCAGCAGCGATTCGCAGATGGAAATTCGGTCCATGATGTGTTTTTGCGTTAACTCGTGTGGCACCCATACATCAAGCTTCTTTGTGTATCCAGCCTTATGCAAATGGTTCCACACGGTTTTTTGTGCAATGTTTAGCTCTTGGGCAATCGAAACAGTGCTTACATGACGGTCGGACGCGACAATGCCCATGATTTTATCGACATTTTCGACACTTGGCCTTCCAGTGCGTGGTACATCTTTGACGTCAAAATTACCGGAACGGAATCGACGAAACCAAAATTGCGCGTGATTGGCTGTTACAGTATTAGGACCATAAACACTATTCACATTTGCAGCCGCCTGGCTTGCGTTTTCGCCTTTACCGAAGAAAAACTGTAAAATATAGCGTATTTTCTCTTTGCTAGTGTCCATTTTGACGCGTGCTCACACAACACTGAGTCAGCTCATCACAACTATCTGAACAGTGTTTGTAGTACGCAATCTCATCGTTTAAACGCCATCTCGTTGAACCCGATCGGACTTATACAACGCGAGATACAGATCACTGAAGCCATCTATTGGCAAAATAATGGATTACTTTTTACTACACCAGATATAATTAGCACGAATTCATCGAATGGTGAAATCTAATCAAATGAAAACATCTCTCTGTTTGAGAGTCGGTAAATAAAAAGCAGAATGATGATAAGTCTTGGCCGCAAAACACAAATCTAAAATCAGCTTCCCTCTGCCTGTATGACCACTCTTAAACATTGCTAAAGTAGACATATCAGCTTCTACACTGATTGTAATTTGCTAATCTGACACCACCTTACATCAATATGTGTCGAGATATGGCGTTATTTGTGACGATAACGCCTTAAATTCTAGTGCATATCATTCCGAAATTACGCATACGTTGCAATCTCTTCAAATAAACGTTTTTTTATTATTATTTTGCAGTAAATATTTACGTCCTAAAGTTTGCGTCATTATTTCAGGGACCCTGTATATGCAATAGCTTACAGTCTTTTTTTGAGTACGTTTTTCATTCATCAACGTAAAAGTTCAAGCATTTGCATCATTCCTAATGTTAAGAACATATGTCTTATTAATATTTATCATTATGATTTAATTTTATGATTAGCTAGCATATCAATTATATTTAATTTATAATTAGTTTTCTCCGGGAAAAGCAGATGCTAATTTTAATTCTGTGAATAGCTGCAAAAGCATACAAAGACCACATGTCCTCTTCTCAATGTGTCTACACGAACTGACATTAAATTGAATATAAAACAATTAGACAGGGAGAGTCTATTCCTTCTTTAAAAAAATGAAGTATGGAATGGGTTAATGACGAAAATATTTTGTAGAAAATTATTAATTTAAATGAAAGAAAGGAGCACCTCGGAGCGGAGAAGAGGCAAAATAAGAGCTGACTAAAATATCTATTACGAACACTTATGCCCCGTTAATCCTTTTTAGTCCTGTTCCAGGGATAAAACCTACATGCCATAAATAAAATATTTGTAGAGATATATGAGGCAAATTCCCATTCTTTCCTTTCCTTCCATGTCACCTGGAGATGGTCCACCTGAACCAGGAATGAAGTTTAGTTAACAAGCCATGTGCATTATCTACGCTTTTAATGTATTGTGGCCCAACAAATGGAAGTATCAGATACCAAACTCATACTCCATGTTTTTTTTCCAATCGAATGCAGAACCAATCATTCTTTAATTGCTTAATCCATTCCTAGTTCGGCTGGACTGACACCAGGTGGCGAAAATGTAGTGGAAAGCATTGGTATTCTTATCTATAACACCTATGCCAGGTTGCAAAAAAACATCGTTTATCCGTAGATCAAGATTAACCAGGGATTTAGTGTTGCGCCAACGTATATACTGGATGAATCCAAAATGTAAATAGGGACCTCGTAATTTTACAGAAACGTGGGATTAAACTTCGATCAATAGATCAAAGCTCAATTGGAAGTTTCATGAAAAAGAAAACAAGAAAAAGAAAGTATATATATACATCATTACTTGATGAAATTATTAATATGTACTTCGGCGCAACGCACTTAAATGAATTTAAACATTAACCACCTATTTGCAAGTACAGACATGACTGTAATGAGTAACATATTCCCTTTATACACTTACAATGTTAACAATATTTATATTGGCGCAGTGTTGCCAGATGGTCGGTGCTTAAAAATGTATGTACTGAAGTATTAGACATTACCCTTTTCTAGAAAAACTTCCCTACGGCTAAATTTACTATTACTAAGTTACCACCACTACTACTACTACTAATATTAATAATAATAATAATAATAATAATAATAATAATAATAATAATAATAATACTTAAAGTTCTTTAACTTGCAGTTTCTCAAAACACCGAAACCTTGGGTTACCTTGAACCATTACTTAATATAAGTCAAATATACCAGTTATCAGCCAGCTTCTTTAGACCACTGTCGTTTTGAAACCTGAAATGAAGATTCATTTCGGATTTAATTTTCAGTTTATGGCTAACATTAAGTTCTTTGATGTTCCCCGAAATTAATTTCACAGTGAAACAATAAAAAGCAGAACATGTATTTGTTTCTTCAAAACGGCAAAGAAACTACTCCTGGAACCCTCTAACCAGAAGACATGTAAAGACGGCAGCAGCGTACGCGGTGTGACGAAGTGGGGTACATCAAGTATGTTTCTTTTACTTTTCAGACGAGTCAAGTACTCAAAAATGTTCTCTTTACCCGACTCAAGCGAAATTTCAGTGTTTCCAGAAGTAATGGAAATTGTCAAGTCGGTATCATTATGAGATCAGACAGTGTAGTTCCGGTGCTGCTGTGATTGTTCATAGTGTGCTTTTGTTTCATGTATAAAGTGCGAAGAAATGGACGAACTATTCATAGTAAAACCAGGGAAGTTATCATGGAATTCCAATGGTGTGGAGGCAGACATGGGAACACAAATGACTCTTATTTCTGCTTAACACCTTCTCTTCAAGGTATGACCAAGAACAAAAGAAGTTAATTCAGAACCCAAATTTTCGTTCTGCAATTCGGTTTATGACGAACTTAATGTAAAATCTCCAGACATTACTATAGTAAGCAATGTGGAAGAAGATGATGTCCCTGAAAAATGTGTAGAGCCAACAATTATGAAGGGCCCAGAAAACTCGCATAAAATAACGCAGAAAGAAGAGAACGGTCTCATCAGAGAAACAGACTTACCAAAAAATAAATCTGAATTGTTGGCCTCCAGATTGCAACAGTGGCACTACCTGCAGTATAATGTAAAAGTTACTTATTTTCGTAGACGACATCAAGAACGTCTACAGTTTTTTTTTTTCGAAAAGGTGACCTTACTTATTGCAACAGAATTGGTGATCATATGGAAAATTTGTGTATTCCCTACGATTCTAAGGAATGGAGGTTATTAAAACATTTACAATTCCGTTCAATTTTTACTTCGTTAATATTGTAGCTCTCATCTATAAAGAGGAATGGTTTTAAGCGTTTCCGAAAAAATATATTACTATTTCATTATTATGACTATAATTTGGTCAAGCAGATAGAAATAATCTTTTCCTCATATTCGTTTCTAAAATTAAATATTGCCCATAGGTGGTCCGGTTAGTCACTTTTATATTCGTACGTCTTTTGGTGAAGCATTAGAATTTCTTTACAATTTTCTTCTTTACAGTTTACCAGAACAATTAAGGCATGCTATTGTTTCCCTAAATTTAGGGATTCTGAGGCAATACTTTATTGACAACTACCGTAAACCTTAATGTTTATTACTAATCTTACGTTATGAGTTGATTTGGATACAATTTATTAAATAAACATGGAATATAGATACATGACTGTATATTTTTTTTTTGCGAGGATAGAATTGGATGAATTAGTAGGCGTCTTAGTTTTCCCTTAGTTAATTCTCAAGCAAATTTGAAACAAACATTATTAGCGGCGACGATATGCTGATACTTGTAGTTTATTTCCTCGTACTGTGCTTCCAATGATTCTGCCAATTTCCCTAGAAATGGGTGTCACCCTCAAGTTCTTGAGCACACAAGATGTGACCATATGTTTTAGTTAAAATTCGATATACTGTAGAACTTCACTTATAACATTCCAATTTTGTTATCCCCCCCCCCAAGAAAACAAGTAGTGCCTGGGTGGTTTCCAGCCATGAGAGCGCACAAGGATTGAAAGGGAAGCACAATATTGCAAAAGAAGGGAAAGAATTAATAAAGAAAATACAGAAATGTAGACTTATTGCGGTTCTAACTTTGGTAAACCTGAGTAATATTAGTAGAGAACGTAAGAATAATGAATCCAAAAAATTAATTGTAATGACATGATTAATTATTCTTTAAAACCAAGAAGAATAAATGTAGGAACGGCACATGAGTGACAAACTTTTTCCAATAAATTTATTTCGTTTTATATATAATCTTTATTTTCTCAGCAATGTTTCACGAGAGGCTAGACGTGTTTCCTTCTCGCTCTTGCCTTGCACTTGCGAGGTTAGAGTGAAGTAATTTCTCGCTTTTGCAGCTGCAAGAAACAGCCCTATTCTATCCTCACATGTGCGAGAAGGGAATAGTTTCTCGGTCTCGCGATAGTCTCGCATTGATCTCAAATTCTTACGGTTGCTTTGTGAACAAGGTATTTCTCGAAATGAATGAAGTTTTTATGAATAACTTAATTGGTGTGTAGATTTCTAACTTACTGCATATTTATTTGTTTATTGTTTACCTCGCGTTCTTCCTGTTTACCGCTCCTGGAGGCTTTATTTTGACACTTTTATTTACTTCGCTGAAATACAACTGTTCAATAATAACTGTATTCTCACTATACTATGTATTGGAGATGGTGTAATATTGTTTGCTAAGGGATCCCAATATACTTAAATCGATCCGTTATAAGTTGTGACAAGAAAAATGTTCCTTTACTTAAGAGATAATCCATTAACATAAATAAATTGTACCTTCCTAATCCTTATAAAAGTAAATCGTAGTAAGTAGCCTGTTTCGGGGAAATCGTTATGTGCACCTGACTGTGTACAGAATGAAATAGAAATGGGAATGTAAAAATTACCAAAATGTATCATAAAGAACGTCGTGCTACCATTAAGCCGTCTGGTGTAAATAAGAAAATGTGACAGTCGAGGTAGATTTGGTTTGAAAAATTCGGATCTAATTGTTTCTTATACGAGCAGAACATTTTTACACGACATTTACTGAAATAGTTCATAAAATACGTAGCGTCTAAACACCTTTTTGGTTTCGTAAAATATTATAAAAGCAAGGGTATTTCAATATAAAAGAAACTATTTCTAGTGTAAACGTCTCGAGAGAGCTTGTGAACTTCTCGATAACTGGGAGGGACCGTTTCTAGAAATAGGGTATGTTTGTCTCAAAGGTGGCTATTTCTTTTGCTTATAAAGGTGCTAATTTAGGACGTAATTTAGGTAGATTTAGTCTTGGCAATTTGGGGTCTAAATAACGTGAAACAAGCGTAGCTCAGATTAAAGGTGAGCACTTAACGAGAGGAACGTTCAACGAAAATGAACTGGAATAGCGTTTTCTTTCGGGATTCTATGAGTTTTAACTTCAGGAATTAAAAGCTACCAGATTCACAGTTTCATTAAAACAGCGCAGATTTTCAACACGGAGAGACTTAAAACATAAGCGTACGACACACACTAAAGAATTAAATTGGCTAATGACAGTAATTTTAAATCAGTTAACAGAGCGTGTACGTTGTTCTGGCAATAGATCTTATTCAAACACAGGGATCTTTAAAATCCAACAAACATACCTCAAAAATGAAGTTGAAGGTTGTGTTATCCTGATGTCTTCTCAAAGTTGTTTAAGAAACAAAATTTGCTTTTGATAGAAAAAAAATGCTTCTTCTTGATAAAAAAATACAACTTTGGTTGCAGAGCTTCCTTCTAAGATGCCTTTGTATTGTGGCTGGTGGGCAATCGATAGCTTTTCCAGCTCCGTGGCCCTTTTTATATGGTTTTCAGGATGACGAAATTTATTGAGGTTATTCTAGTTCATTGCTGATATACCGTATTGTTCGAAATATTGGCGCATGTACGTGCCGATCGAGTGGCTTCTTCCTGGTCGTAACTAAGATGGCCGCTTAAAGAAAAGTGAAACAACTCATCCACATCATAATTTACGTATGTGTCTGTGTTTTTCTTATGCTCAATGTTAAAAGAGTTCGCGTTGAAAATCTTTATTATTTCTGAGAATTTACAACATAATTAAATATTTTCAAATTAATTAGAATAATTCCAATAAAATTGAATGCATAATTAAATTTTAAAAAAATAACACAAAATAACAATAATTTTAAAACTGGAGTAGATCACAATAGTTAAATACTTCATTCTATTGATTACAAGAATTCCAGTAGTATAAAAATATAGTACATGGGGATGTTATAAATGCATTTATTTAAATATAATAATCCCAAGCGGCTTCATATATTGGTTAAAAGCTCTTTCGTCATTTCATCTTAAAACATGTTAGTTTTATAATTCTATCAATTAGAATTACATGTTGTACCTGGCGTTTCTAGTTCGTCAAAAAATGTTACAAGATCAACTTAGGAAACATTACGGGTAACAATCCTACATACGAGTATGACATAATTACAGTTGTACGCCACAACGTCGGTGCTATGCTTCTTTTATTCGATGGACTAACGAAACACAGCGCTCTGACTCAATTTGGGTAAACTTAATTTTGTATCAGCCATTTTTACTAACTTTTTACTTCGATCTGTCGTGATCATACCAATACAATGCTTGTTAAAGTCCACAGGCATCAATGCTACAGAAAGAATTCGAATGCGGCAACTTTAAGACGCAGGCCTAATCCCTGAGGCCATGACTATATCGATCGGAACCGACTCTCGTAACTACTTGTTTGGCATAAGCCCAAAAAGATAGAAGAAAACAGCGAAAATGGCGTGCCATCTAGCGACTAGAAGTCTAAGATAACTACTTCAATTAGAGCTCTTGATGATGGGTGGATTACGCTAGTTTTGCAAAAGCGATTAGCTGCGACCTTTAATCTTTACTGTCAGATCATTGTGAAACGAAGTCTGACTTTAACTTTATCTTCGTACGAGGTTTCCAATTACACGTTTAATAGTTCAGAAATTATAAAGTTTAAAATGAAGTATTCCATATTTGAACAATTGAATTGGAAGTCCTCCCGAAGTGGCTGCTAAAATTGACTTCAATTCCTTAACATTCCTTTAATGAGATATATGTATTTTCTATTATATAAATCTCTACTATCTTTGTCTTACCAACGTTCATTGCCATTTTGGCACCCCTACAGCCTGGTGCCCTGGGCACATACCCCCTTCTTCCCTCTTAATTGCAACCCTAACACACATAAAACGTTCTTCAAAGATTTGGTTCGGAACCATGTTGCTGAAGTCAGCTTGTCCAGGATTTACCCCGTCAATATAACAGAACTCAAATGTAATCGAAGGGAGGTTCGTCCAAATAGAATCGTTCAAACAACAGCGATTTATTACAGATAAGACTTACTTACTTTCTTTAATCGAATGTGAACCTTCGTGCTGGACTGTTTCCACCCATATTTCCGGGAAGAGCGAATTATGAATAAATCGTGTTTGTTTTTTCTGTAGTTGGATTAATATTTGTAATGCGTTTCTCATTAGAACAAATTAATCTTACACAGTATTCTAAACCAATTTGTTCTAATTTATTCTCACTGTAGTTCTAGATAGAACGATAACTTCAGTACAGTCCGAAACTTCCACCCGACTTCTGTGGCTGAAATGAGAAAAAGTAAATCGTCCTTCCTTCGATCATTAAATCATTCTTTCTTGATAAAACATATCTCTTTGAACAAAACAAAAGGAAGAAAAAACAAGAACAATTCATCTTCACCTCAGAAACTGATGAGAGGACAGAAAATAGGGATGTAAACAGCAAGATTCCGCTTCTGTTTCAAAACCCATGCGCGTTGTCTTTCAGTAAAGTACAGTAATGGTTCTCCTTTCTGACTTAATTTTCTTGCAACGAATGTAGATAGCCTAATAAGTCTCGTACAAATAAGAGAAGTTTTGCTTCATGACTATGCTCTACCACAGAGACTTGTTTGAATTACTCAGTTTCTCACAGTAATCGCACAAGTATTCAATTCTTCTGAGATAATCAGGATTTTTCTTCTACTCAGTCAATGCACTTCCATTTTCTATTAGAAAAAATAGATTCAATCTTTAGCTGAAACTTTTAAATTGCAAACGAATTTGAGAAAAACCTCAGAGCATCCTCTCTTCTCTTTACACAATGCTCTAAAAATATTTTCAAATCTCTTTTCTATTATTAGTGGACATTTTGATGACTTCTTTCATAACATGACTGAGACAAGTATTAATACTTCTTCTAAAAACAATCTAAGCTTGAAATTGAAATTTTAGGCTATGAATTTTTTTATTGGTATTTAATTTTGAACAGAAATATTCAGAATCTAATTTCCTCACACTCTCCTTGCAACGTTTTTCCCCTGTCCATCCAGTTTGTGTATCTCGCTTAATGTGGAGGGCTCTATAAAGATCTCAAAGGTAATTAATTAAAGAAGAAAATGTAATTGTATATCAGAGAGTTTAGTTGATAACCGAATTGAATGTAACAGTACAAGAGAAATTCGGCTTTCAAATATAATACTTGAACTAAATTCATCTTTCAAAAAGTATTAATTATCTTTCTAGAAACTATATAAATTACTTTATACATGTTGAAAGGTCATGATCTAACTGGAAGAGGAAGTTTCAAATTTACAACTGTGTTTAGAAGTTCATGGAGTTCCATTGTACAGACGTAGTATGTAAAATCAGTGAGCGACTGCCAACACGTCATACAAAGTAGCTGAAAATATTCTCACTTCTATGAAATAGCGGCTTTGTTTATCTATAATCCTTACCTAACTTATTACTTCCGTCTCCTGCCATCTGCTGACCACTATCTGAACAATTTTAAATCACTAGGGTCTCACATCAGTATAAACGGTGAGTTCAGAGAGAAAGAGAGAAGGAATTTCCAAACGTGTGGAAAGCATCAGTAGCTATTTAAATCCAAAAGGAAAGGCATGACATACTGTAATAATTATAGCTACTTCCAACTTCAGCGGAATAGCTACATATTACAGTGCCTTGAGTAACATTATGTTAAAACGTCTCAGCATGTATATGGAGATCACCAGTGTGCAGTTAAAGCATATACAATTGTACATGTGCATAACTGGAACAGATAAAATTATGTAACACCTTCAATCTACAACTATTCAGTATTACATCAAAATGTGCGATTCTAAAAATTAAAGTGGACAAAAAGGGAATAATTAATGTTGAATGACTTGTATAACCACCTTGTTTACGTGGATTGTAGAGATTTAGCAGAAGTCGATGTCGATGCACTATAAAGTAAGGCTGACGCATTAGTAGGCTAGGAGATCAATTGGAGCAAAGACAATAACAACGGGAAACACAGACGGAACAGATATATAAGGTACAAGATGAGTTGAGAATCAAGGACACTGAAGAACGAAGAACTATACAGATTGCATATATATTTATCCACTAAAAAAAATATGAAATTTCAACAGCTAAGGTTGACAGGTCACATAGCTCAGATGCGGGAAAAACGAAAATTATATCCCATATTGGTTAGAATGTCAGGTAGTAACAATAAGCACTGGCGTTACAGACCGAAAGATCCTGAGCCTGCCGCAACGCCATCTGTCCGCGGTTGGTGGAACGGCGTCCATCTGAGTTATGGCCGTGAGGTCAGCACTGCGCGTTACCTTGACCACGAACAGTCCTATCAAGGGATATTCTAGACCAAGTGGTCGTCACGTCTTTATTCACGTGATTCCCCAGTTTGCTTCACGACGCTGGGTGGATGCCTAAAAGTGGGGTGCTCCAGCCGGGAATTGAACCCGGGACCAAGTGGACACGAGTCCAACGGTCTATCCACTAAACTCTGAAGTCCCCTTGGAATTTATTTCTGTGTTCGTATAGTTTTTCTCAGGCTAATGTTTCCTGACCCAAATCCTAAAGCGTTCTGCAACCAGTCAAACGACAGATCGTTGCAGATTAGTATTTATTTTAGGCTAAAGAAGTTCATATTAAAAAGAAATATTATAATATGCTTTTAGAATATAAAACTATATGAATGTAACAATAGAATATTGTATTGTCGCCCGACTTACGTCGTTATGCAAATTTCTTCATTGCGTGACGTCGGGAAATAAGTTAAATTAACGTTGCAAGATTTGAGGACACCACGAACCATTGTGAACTAAAGAAAAACTAATGTAAAAATCGTGTATTTTTACATTTCCATGTTTTTATTCTCGATTCACTGTGTACATGTTATACTAGCAGAGAAACCAGCGAGACCTTGTTGTCAGTATCATAAACAAAAGAAAGCATTGGTATAAACTTCACGAAAAATTCGGGAAATGCGATAAAAAAATAAATTTAAGAAGATAAATTTTTCCTTGCTTTTTTTTTTTACCCTAACGTCCTGAAAGGGCCTTCAGACGATAAGAAAGGTCAATTCCTTATAAACCTTTGCCCATTCTTAATACATCATAAAAATATCTTTACCAGTCAAGGAAAAGATTTAAAACTTTCGTGGTCCATCAACATGGTCCGTGGTGTTTATCAGTTTGCGCAGTGCCCCTGAATTATTCTAATAGATCAGCTAATAAGACCTTGTAATTCACATAAGTTTGAGAAAAAGAATCAGTATAAACTTCAAGAATATAACAAAGTAGCTCAAAAGAAAGAAGAAATATAATAAAATGAACATTTTATGGAATATATTCGCTCTTTTCCAGTCTAACCACCCTTCTGATTATTAAACACCCTTCATCATCATTTTAAAATGTTCAAAGAAACTGAAGAATTGACAGCAACAATGTTGATCTTGGGTGTCGAAAATGCTGATCTTGGGTGGGGGAAGTGGTCATTTTTGTATCAAAAAATTCCCATTCAAAAGATTTTTATAAAATCATTTGTATTATAAACTGATGGAAAGTTGACGATTCAAATCAAATAACAGGCTGCAGCTCTGAAACTACTGCAGCTATTGAAAGTAAATATTTTTCATTTTATAGTCCATATATTGCAGATTGTAACAGTTTTTATTGTATCAAAAAATTCGCACTCAAACGGCAATAATAAACTATTTTCCCGCCGCCTATTGAAAAGTTCCCTATGTGCTATCCGCCCGTGACGTCACTGTCGCAAAAACCGTTAGAACATGATTCTGAACTTCGGAAGCGCCTGATAAACGGGTTCGGTTCGTTTTGTCGACAGATTACTTTGTCGACACCACTTCGTCGACAGTTCACTTCGTCGACAGGTACGTTTTGTCGACAGGTACGTTTCGTCGACAAGCCACTTTGTCGACAGCTCACTTCGTCGACAGGTACGTTTCGTCGACAAGCCACTTTGTCGACAGATCACTTCGTCGACAAGTCACTTTGTCGACAGTTCATTTCGTCGACAGGTACGTTTCGTCGACAAGCCACTTTGTCGACAGCTCTTTTCATTGATAAGTACAGTTCATTGACAGTTTATTTAATTTACCGTCTTATTTCGCCGATGATAATTTTATGGGTACTATTTTCAGTCAAGGCTATAGTCTAGTTTCACCCATAGAGGATTTAAGCGGTGTGTTTCAACTTATGCGTAAAAGAATACACAATATAATACATTATTGTTTGGCTTTGCTGCAACATATATTACAAACTGCTATAATAGCTTCTTCCTCCCCTATTGCATTATTTTTCTCGTGTCTCTGAACTATTCGGTTCGGGAAAAAGGTGATAGAAAATTTAATTACAGAAAATTCATTTTTTGCGCCATCTGTTGAGCATTATACTTTGAATTCATAAATACAGAGCATATGATAATTACAATAAAATATTAGATAATTTTCTTGGTCTTGGGCGTCCGCAGGCAATAGCGCAAGAGGGAATTTTGTAATAGTACAGTGCTATTCTACCATCAGTATTGTCATTATTTTAAAAATCCCAGATCATTAATATGAGGGTTTCCGCCAGGATTTTTAGTTTGAGGGTGGGGTGTAAAGTCAAAATTGGAAGGTTGTAAATGGAGTTTTGCACGGTGTCTATTGATTTTTCACCGCAAAAATATTAAAGTTGGGGGGTGTTGTCGATAATTTAGGGGTGACACTCTCAGAGGAAGGCGTCTCTCGGAATTCCTAGTCAATATTTTTTTCGCGCTTCATGATATCTAAACCTAATGATTCAAATGATAAAAATAAACCTACGTCAATTTAAATTTTTTTGAAAAGTACTTATTTCATCTGATCAGCATATTGTGGTTAACGTTCTGCTTCAAACTGTCATACCTTTGTACCTGAAATTTGTTATTTTAAACACGTTAAATTTGTTCATTTAAACATTTTGTTTGTGTTGGACAATATTCTTTTAAGTTCGTTACGTCTGAACAGGGAC
Source organism: Lepisma saccharinum (assembly GCA_022664845.1). NCBI lineage: Eukaryota > Metazoa > Arthropoda > Insecta > Zygentoma > Lepismatidae > Lepisma > Lepisma saccharinum. Next base: position 13,085 of record JAGDQP010055562.1, read on the forward strand.
ATACCCACAAGTTGATTTGGGGGGATGG
>JAGDQP010055563.1:2387-12714 GCA_022664845.1 Lepisma saccharinum
TTGGAGTGTGAGCATTCTGTGACATTATTAAGATAACCATGACGTCTTGTGTGTGTTCTTGATGATTATGGAGGTTTCGAATTGTACGGGTCGTCATATTGTAGTACAGAACTAATTTCTTCCAGATTTGTCCCGTAATTTATTCATCAATAGGTGGCAACCCTATTGGAAGTAACAAATAATTATACTTTGTTTTTTAGGAAAACCGGGGGTATTGCCTCTCATCCCGCAAAGCACAATAAATGCCTTCATGGAAATTCGTAATAAGTGTCTTGACACAATGACAAATGGCGTTCTTCCCCATTTCGTTCGTAGTCTCTGATTCAACCAGGATAATCCACAAACATTTCTTAAGATAACACATTTTAATAATGATGCCTGAATATATTGTAATGGGAAGTGGATCATTAGGTTAGTGTGTCAACACAACCATAATAAAAACAATCCACGAGAAGCAATAATTATGTAATGCTGCGTAATCAATCCACGAAGCAGACGACGCCAACACCAACGGTGAAGCTTGGAAATGCCGTAAACACGCCTACCAAAATTGAATATAAAGGTCACCTCTTAGCCTACTGAGTATCACTTACTCGCTTTGATTAGTGGTCACCTCTTCCTCTCTGACTTGGACTGGAGCGAGTCCTACCTTACCCCCGACTTGGACTGGAGTCGGTATACCTATCCTGGCTAACTTGGACTTTAGTTACAAACTCTTTCCACTCCAAAACTAAAGTACCGGATTTCATCGTATATTAAACGACTACGATCTTTCAACAACAGAAACATCTACACAATCATTTCGATATATATACAGAACTGTGTACTGGAACATCCTTACGAAAGGTAAGGTTCCAAAGGTCTCTGTATACCATTGTTAAAGTATAACAGACAACCGAACCTATTTTTACACCCCAACCCACACGGAAAAAAAAAAGTACTCGAAAGTATTTTTATCTACCTTCTATGTGGCCGTGATGAAATAAATCGGTAGAGCGCCCACCTCTGGCGCTAAGGAACGTCGGATCGATCGCAACTCGTGACATGTGGACTTTGTAGTGGACAAACACCGTGTGCGTAGGTTTTCTCGGGTTCTCCCAACATTCTTCATTCCACCAATTCATCACATCATCCATCAGAACTGAGACAAAGTTGCATAAAAAGTCTTAAAAATTTTAAAAAAATCTACAATCATGTTTAGGGATGATTTTCGATATATCCGAGAATTCATAATTTTAGCCCATACACACACTAGGCGACTTGGTAGCAGAAAGAATCATATCCGCGAGTCCAAATGTCCCTTCGGAAAGGGATCAAAATAGCTTTCTATGTATTATGCACACTAGTGGCGTTTTCACAGGCTCCGTGACGCGGAAAACTGAATGAAAGGGGACAGGAATGTTTACCCGTACTTGCCACTTAATAATTTAATGAACGAATACGTGGTAGTTAAGTAGTCCAAGTGTAAACAGTAGTAAAACAACTTATATTTTCTTGTAGAGCAACAGAAAATGTCATGCAAATACATGTTCTGTACAGGTACAGTCTGTGGGCCTATCGTTTCAAGGAATCAATGTAGTAATATTAAATAACATGTTTTCATATTTTATTGCGGGTAAATCGTTGAGACCCATATCTCGTCAGAATATATATATATATATATATGAGCTCCTGCGTAGCCTAGTCGCTAGCGCGCTCGACTTCATGCGAGCGGTCCCGGGTTCGATTCCCGGTGGGGGCTCAAAAATTTCGGTGTTTCGACCCAGCATCGTGAGGACAATTAGGGAGCTGCTGTGAATAAAATACAGTGGCAATCACAGTGAGAGCTTCGGCTCTCCTCTCCCAACCCGTCTGGTCAGCGTGGGAGCAGTAGACCAACTCCTCCCTTCGGGGACAGGCCTCATCCACTAGTGGATTGAATATGGCTGATTTATTATTATTATATATATAAAACGGCAAGTATAACCGCAGTGTGTATTCAAGTTGAAGATTCAGAACCAAATCAAGCAACAGTAAACGGCTTGAAGATGTAGATGGCTGGCCCACAATGTGTATAACATTACGAAAATGTCTGTATACAAGGGTTTCATGCAATTAAACTCTTGTATCAAGGGTAATTTTGATTTGTCATTTCTACTTTGTACTAGTCTAACGTGGAAATGAATAAACAGGTACTCAACAATTATTTGATATAGTCTCAAATTCAATTTCTTCTATAATATAAATTGGGATAACTTTAATCTTATGGCCGCCAAGAAAGCTAAAATTTACAGGAGAAATACAATGACTATTTTGCCGCTTCCGTGTCAGTACGAGTATATACAGTGTGTGTTAAAACGTCTTGGTACTTAACGTACGATGAAAAATATCTAACCTTACTTTAATTAACACGTCTACGCTCATGTACTCCTCTTTCCCTTGCAAATAACTATCAGATACTTTTGATTGCTGGCTGTCGCTAGGTATTTATAGAAGTGCGCGTTACGAAAAGCCATGGATCATTATTATTTCATTAAAGGTTGAGCTTTACTTTATGACCGCCAAAAGAAGTAACATTTACAGGGTAGATGAAATATTTGTCAACTCTGTGGCATTACTGATTATAGTAAGTTTCGAGTCATGGAAGTGTGAAAGCGAAAAGTACGTGGGCTTATTTTGCAACTTCAACGTTAGCGCGAGCATATGGAAGTGAGTTAAACATTATGTGAATTGCCTATAATGAAAAAAATAATCTGACTAACCCGTCCTTGCTGACTCGACATTGTGTAGTGATTTTTGTAGTAAAACATTTTCCTTACACGAAGTGACGCAATTAGTAATCATCAGGCAGTCATGTTTTTATCCAAGTCTAGTGCGTATTTAACGAAATAACGACAATTTCGTAACGTTTTCTACAAACCATCCGCGGTTTTTTAGGTTTCTCATATAGAAACTAGACCTCGGGGTGGCCGAGAGGTTAGAGCGCTCGCTTGCTGTACGCGTGGTCACAGGTTCAAATCCCGACGGGGTACATTGAACGCATTTATTCGGTGACAACTTTACCAAAAAAGTGTAGGTTCCGTCCTTAGAAGCTCACCATCTCGTTTAGGACGTGAATGGCAATTCAAACATTCACAAGAAACCACTCCGTTCCCGTTAAAGCGCTAGAAAATACCTATCCAAAAGGCTTTTAAAATTCAATTCTATAGATTTGAAACCGACAATATACTACTTCATCCCAATCTCAACAAACTCAAGCAGAAACACACATCAAGTTGGGCGTATCTCCTGAACTATAACCATATCGATTTTTCCCCAATATACTGTATAACCAATACATAGTTATTATTTTTAGAATATATAATGAAGACCTCAATGTTTTATTTCTGAAGTTCGCTAAAATATTCATGGTTAATATTAAAAATCTAAAACTTGTAAAAGATTATTATTCTATAAACAAGGATTAAACTAATTAAAGCCAGAAAATCAGATCTAGTGAGTCGAAGTGCAGTAAATCGACTTTCGACAGAATCAATAAACTGCTTGTAAAATGCCACGGAATCGAAGTGTTGAACCCATAACATTAAAATTCTTCTTCCATGTGTAAAACCAGAACCGTGGTGAGCTGACCCGGGTTGCGTGTGAACACGCCATAGGAGACGCGGTTGCTCGATTTTGAACCGAGTAGACAGCTGTTTTAGTTGCCAACCTTTTTCTTTGCCACGACATGAGGAATGAAGAACGAAAAGTCAGGATCTTCTAGAAATATTTCCCATAAAGTTTGATCAGTACCTAGTGGAAAGCATTTGCTTCTGTTCATTCCAGTTTCATGTGACTGATCAGGTTAACTTCTGCACAGCTGAGCGGAATCTTTTGGCACGGGTAGCAACAAATTTTTAACTTTAACTTTTTACATGTTATAAGTTACATCAGTTCTAAATTATTATAACCTTACGAGTTGAAAATAAGTGCTCATGAAGAAAAAGAAAAAATCTATGAAGAAAAAATTCTATCTCCAATGTATGTTTGTTCTCTTATCCGCTAATTCAATTTAGTTCAGTCATCCCCAATACCAGTTTGAAAATTCGGATATGTTAGATTACTTGGTTATCTGATTAGAACAATTAAATTAATTGTCGAATAATATTCAGCTAAGTAAGTATCCGCCTAATATTTACAGCCCTAGAATTAATAATGAACATAACATTTGTTGACCCTTATCCGGTCTTAACACATGCAAAAGTTACACTATCCTACCCGAATATTATGTCTTTTCAAAAACGGATAATGTGTCATCCGGATTATTTGACCATCCCTACTTATTTGCATGCAATGAACAAAATTACAAAAAACAAAGTAATTTATAAGAAAAAGCATTGTTTTTAATGTTTTTTTTTTTCGGTTTCAAATGAAAAGGCTTATCAGCATGTGTTGCTCTCACGTATTTTTAAGTTCAATTTTATTTATGGCCTTTAGACGACTAAGGTTCAGGCCGGAACATGTCGGCCAGGGCCTATATTGAAGATGTCATCCCGGCATTTGCCTGGTGACAGGAAAAACCTGTCAGGACGGTCGGCCGTTGGGATCGAACCCACGACCTCCCGCATGCTACGCCAACGCTCTAAGCATCTCGTGTGTGATCTTATCCGTACAATCTGTACCATTTCAACGTGTTCATTGCTTGTACAGCGCCACATTTTCAGCCGGAGAAAATTGGAACTAATTTTTTCAGCGTATCTATGTCCCAAGTTTATTACCGTTCACTCTGGGCCACTGAGTAGGTCACTAACTGTAACCACCTGGTACCAAGCAGTTTCGTTTGTATCACGGAACAATCAAATTGCAAGTTAGCACGTCACATGTCCCTTATGACAATGCAACCAGTCTTAATTGGAATCATGACCATTTCCTTCAAAACGTCACCCAAATGTTGTAAGGTCCATGTATTATTAGAATTTTAGAATACGGGGACGCATAAATTCTCTAAAGCAAATTGAGAACACGCCCTGATTGAGCTCTCAAGTTGAAGGCAGCTGCATCTAGACTTAAATCCATTTCTATGTAATTTGGCGTAAACATTATATAGTAACAATTCTCCTAGTAAGATTTCTCTGGAATTTCCTCCTGACACACACTGTACACTCCATTGTAGTTCATGGTAATACGATGGGAAATGAAAACTATCGCTACAAAAATTCCCTTTCCCACAAGGGCGATCAATCACATGCAATAAATTTGGACAGTCCTTAATATACCACGATTTGTGGAATAATTGATTTAGCGATTTTAATTTTCAGGTTTCCCAGATGCTTGACATTACTATACCAGCTACAGCCCCGTAAAATGAAATACAGTGCAGAATAGCCCAATCATAAAATGCATAGTTTGATTTTTAGGCTGAAATCGTTAAATTCATTTCTATCCAAGGTAACCAAAAAGTTTTTCCCGTTCTAGAGCAGTGATAAAGAGCAATACAGTGGACGGTAGGTACCTTTAGGCTTCGAAGTAAGCTCCATCAGCATCCAACACCCTTTGCCAACGTTCCTACAGCTGCACAATACCCTGGTGATAAGTCGGCGGTCTTCGAGGCAACTCCGTGAGTGTGTTCCGCAGGTCTCCCTTATTGGCAAAGGATCTCCCACGGAGGTGGTTGTCGAGGGAATGAAACAGGTGGTAATCTGTTGGCGCAAGGTCCTGTGAATATGGTGCATGGCACTGTCTCCCAGCCAAGTTGCTGAAGGGTCTCCCGGGTCCTCTTTGCCACATGTGGCTTGGCATTGTCGTGGAGGACCAGCATGCCCTTGCGATTCACCAATACCGGTTGCTTCTGCCGCAATGCACCCTTTGCAACTGCTCAGTAGATGTCAGAAGTGATGGTCTGACCAGTGGAAGGAGCTCGTAATGGACCACTTGGCAACAAGTCCATCATGGAGAGCATAATCTTCCGTGGGTGCAGAGGTGGTCTTGAGGTGTGAAGAACAGGATCACGTGGCGACAACCAATGTCTGGTACGCTTGGGAGTGTTCAGGTGTCGAGTGAGCAAGGACAAACAGGCTGTCACTCGTTCATTGTTGGCTGCCGACAATGTGTGGGGTACCCACTTGCTTAATCTGTACTACTTCCTATCCCGTGCAGGTTCAGTCTGTTTCAGCGGAAACATGAAACCTTTCTGCAAGCTCATAACGTTGAACCACTGTCCTTCTCGATGGCTGCTTTCAGGGCTTCGTCATCCAACATATGTGGTCGTCCACTGCGAGGTTCATCAGCAAGGCTCATCTCCCGAACGGAATTTCTGGAACCAATGCCTGGCAGTGCGTTCGTTCACGGCATTCTCACCAAATGTCTGGCATATGCGGCGACTTGATGCGGGAGCTGACATGCCCACTTTAGTCATACAACAAACACGTAAAAAAGGTGCTTCGATACCGCCACTTCTCTTTTACACTGGACGAGCTATGATTGCTGTGTGTGTGAGCACCGTGCCTGTGTTACTGAAGGTCGATGGTCAGACTAACTCCCGATCGATTGGCGGGCACGTGCGTCATTAATTTCCTCTGAGCTTATGATTAATGGGACGTCAAAAACGGCACGAACATTTTGGTTACCTTGTCTGTTATAGTGTAACATATTGGACATTTCGTGGAGGCTATACCTACTGCGCTCACTGTTATTTTACACTACCATCTTGGAAGTTTTCTCGCACACACCTCGTAGCATTCTGCTTCTGTTGTGTTGTAATGTCACACCTACACAAGTCCTTAACACTAGGCTTTCTTTTCCCAGTTCTAAAAATCTTGATGCAGTAGTTTACGTAACCTAGCTGATGGAAGGAGCAGAAGGTCTACGAGATCAGTGAAGTCAAGATGCATAGGAAGATAGTTATAAAGTATACACAAACTATTAACGAGGTTCAATAAACCGTTACTTTGCAGGATACGATCACTTTATTTAACAATAAACAAATTAAAAAATACTTCCATCTTAAACTCGAGCTCTGCGAATATTTAGCTTTGTTTTGACTTTACAAAAGCTGGTTGCTATTTTTTTTTTTATTAATAATAAAAAAAAAAACTCCAAACTTCACAGCCCATTGTGTTAAAAAGTCAACACTTCTTTGCTTCACATACACATCACTTATTCAGCAGATGATACACGCAATCTAAAAACAGTTTTTCTAAAAAATCTGACTATATGGAAAGGAAGTGTAGTGCTAATTAACACATTTGTTCTCCAGCAATTGTGAACAAACCTAGCCTTTGAAGACCAATACAAACTGCGTGATCCTCTACCATATTCAACCATTATCAACATAATTACATCAACAATTTCTCTGTTAATTATGGCAGAAGTTGTTGAAGTAAGTAATTATACTGCATATAGCTCCTTCGCGCAATGGCTATATCTAAGTTATCAATCCCTCTCCTTTCTCTCCCCTACTAGCACCCAATATATTGTACTATTTGACGTAGAGCTCTCAACTGAAATATTTCAATCATTACTATTATAAATGTTCTGGAATGTAATTTCCAAGTCCAACATTTGAATAACACACAATACACTGTGCTTGAAGTGGAAATGAGTTAAGCAACAAGCTTATAACATTTTCTTGTAGACTAGTACAGCACATCCACATAAGAGAAATATTCTCAGGAACTAGACTCAATGATACATCATATTAATCTATGTTATGTAAATAAACTGGATAATATAACTTGACAGAAGCCAGTGTTAAGATAGTGGAAGAAATATTGCAACTACTACGCACTAAACTAAATCGTACGCTTATTAGTGTTCGACATTAGAGAACATTAACTGCTCAGCTGACTTCAAAGATAACGAGCAAATAAGGAATATAACTAGTTCAATCATTCATTCACAAAATACTACAAAACAAACTCCGTATACACTAAAAAAAAAATGTCAGTGCTCAAATACTATACAGAAATACCGTCGAAAACAATGCCCGATTACGTTACATGGGGCATTTCACATACAGCAGACTTCGTAGACCACTGAGTTTCAGCATAACAAAACGACAACCACGTAAACAATGAAATGCAAAAAAAAAAAAATATATATGGTAACTGTACAACGCCGCAATTACTGATATTTCAGTCTTAGAAGTAACGTTAATGAGTTATTTCGATACTGTCAACGAAAATGAAACAACCCTACGCTTGTATCAGGGTGATACGAGGTAAATCCTGCTGCATCGATATGAGGGAAAGAAAAGGGTATTTATTAAAGATTATACTTTTCTTCACCTAATAATTCCTAGGTTCAGATTCAGTCTTAACGATTTAAAAACAAAGGTAACAATAAGGACTACACAACTGTCCTACGAGCATTTTTCAGAAAAGCAGTCTTGTATAAACAGATCTTGCTGTATCATTCACATCATATCAATTTCATGGTGTGCTCCACTTCCACTTCAGGCACTTCTAAAAAACAAAAGAAAAACATGAACGAAGAGTTTCTGGGATCTACGAAGTGTCTTTCCACAGCTTTTCATACACCACCGTTAATAGTGAAGTTCAACAAAAAACATGCTCAATATTATAAATTCTGTAGTATTAAAGCTGCCCACGATCGTTCCCACAATAGGATTATGTTAACTTGACACGCGACCACACAAACTGAGTTATTTTTACCGTTACGTACGATCACAGAACGCAATGCTTAACCCTTCTTATTGACAAATGTATCACATTTTAGGAGATAAAGTTTGTCTGTCTTGGGAGTTCCTGTTCTGTCACAACATAATGCCTAACATCACAGGTTCCGGAACTGCCCAACTACCATTCCTCTTCAGGTTCTGTACACGCAGGAGTACTATACGACGATGATCCAGGGTTGAAATCGTTTTCAGTATTACCCATCTGAAAGAAACAGGAAAAAATAAAAATAAATAAATGTTAGGTAATTTAATTATATGTGTTAATATTCTGACAAATTGAAATTCATAAACCTTAAATTTACAGAGTATAAATTCATCCACTGACTAAACTCGTATTTTAAGTTTGCTGAATTTCATTTGTGCGGTAATAGAAAAGTTAACTGGAAGAGTGCATAAATAAACTCCATCACAGGCAGTCAATAAAAGGAAAGTAACGTACTTACATGATATTCTCCACCACTGGAAACACTTATCTCACTGGGATACCAAGCGACGGATGTCTGTCGAAGAAATCTTCGACTGAATGGAGCCAATGCTACACCCTGTCCTGCACTTTTGCCCGACCGAAAGTGGATTCTTTTCAAATTAAACACAGGGAAACTGCATGGGGACATATCAGGGCTGCAAGGAGATATGGGGAGGTGGGGGACTAGCGCTATCGTGGAGGATAACGACCATCGTTACTAAACCATGTATTTTGATCTTGATCTGCTGCCGCAAGGATGCAAGGGTATTGATTCAACCATCGCTATTGATGGGCATGTCAATTCCGTACGTAACCTTCATTGTACTTGCACTGGCCTGTTTGTTCACGGGTAGGGAGACAGTGCACTCGTCTTCAGGGTCATGAGCCAGACTAGATGTCAATGCAAAGCAGGAAATCGTTGCCCTCCAAACGTAGACAGAACCGCACAAGTGCTGTTTCTAAGTCAGGTTACGCGGGATCCATTGGGCGCAAACTTTATGATAACGTAGCCTGACGTGCAGAATTCTATGGACACTCATCACCGCTAACGCCGACAATAGCAGCCAATTCCTGTTCTGTAATCAGTCGTTCAAACACTAGTACATCAACCCTCTGCATATTGGCTGTCGTGATATGGGCTTGTCCTGGGTCATCCTGTCAAGACAGCTGGACGTTTCCAAACCTTGACACCAACTCACTGTCGACGGAGCACCGAAAGTAATGCTGACCATACACAACTTTCATTCTTCGATATCAGCCAATGCTAGAGGATGGACTCACCCGCTTCAAACAAAAGCGTACGGCGCCACCTGTCTACTGCGGTATGTTGGAGATGTGTGTTTCTAATGGTGGCGAGTATAAGCATGTCATTACATTGTTTTCCTTTCAAACTATTCCGCAGTTCACCTTAACGGGAATAGTTTATTATAAATACAAGTTTATATATACTGACGATCAAAGACCTCAGAGTAACAACTTTAAATGAAGCTGCAGGTTTTGAACTGCTTTGGCATACTCCATATTCCTAAGATACATTTCTTCCCTAACTAGAGCGGTCTCTTTATAGTTAGCAGAAGTGACACCTACATTTGACTTAGATTTTACTTGGTTCATTTTTTTTTTTTCTCAAGTGGACCCAGCAACCCGTTAAACTAAACAAAAACCTTTCCACTGTTCTACGTACTATGTGAGTGTTTTTGTTTGTG
>JAGDQP010055564.1:0-13111 GCA_022664845.1 Lepisma saccharinum
TGCGGCGATGAACTTGCGAGTTCCATAAGCCATAGAGTTAGTTAGTTAGTTTCAAATATTTGTTGTTCTTGCCTGCTGGGGGCAATGCGTAATGAGCTAATTGTTTTGGACATTATACTTTTGATCGAAGTTTATGTAAATAATTGAGAAGAATGTATTTTTTGTTTTCTAATGTGAGATGCTGTGAGAAGAAACATGAGGGACAACTGGTGTTAAATTTAGAAATAAAATGTTTACGAATAGGTGGCGTAGCTCTGACGTAATTCTATCAGATCTGTTTTCGAAATCAAAGCTGGAAGTACTTAAATTTTAGATTGTTAAGTATCAGTGACTATAGAATTAATAAAGGTACCGGTATATTAAAAAAATCCAGAGGAGCTTAGTGGTCCTGATTTTGTGCTTTCTTACGTGAATATCACTATTTTTCGTGGAAAAAAATGTTCGAGATTCTGCCTATGACTGATGTTCAGAACAAGGTGGCGAATTCAGAATGTCCCTTTTAAGAAAAACGATTTATCGGCAGTTGTCTGCAAGAAAGTCAGGAAACTAGCTTGAATGGAATGTGACTAACAAGAGTTAGAAATCTTTCAGTATTTTGTTTTTCGCATATACAATTATTATTGAATTTTTATGGTTATTCTGAATTTGCCTTTTAGAATCTTCATTTATTGAATTTATTTACAGAATATGCAGTTAATACTAGGAATCTCAGAGTAACAGGTTTTGTGTACGTTAATAAAATGTGTGGCAATTCAGCACAATTACGTCCTCTCCAGGTAGTACCTTGCTCTTTCCAGCAGAGACCGTGATTCCATACAAAAAAAAATAATTGTTTCAGCCTTTAAAACTCTCGAAACATCCATTTCTGTTCGGGAGCCAAAGTCATTACATGGTTTACATCAAGAAATGACAAAACGAAATCCAGTAATTACTGCAATAGGTACGCAAGTTTACTATTCAACGGAGTATCTGTGTAAGGCAAAACTGCCTCAAGGCCTTAAATAAAATTCAATTCAAAGGCAAACTTAAGTAACCTGAGGCAACATGATACATGCTTTTCCATTGCAAACTTTTAATGCAATATCAAACATTCTTAAAACTAATATACTTAGTTTATATATGATAAGCACAGGGAAACAATAAGGGGATATCAATTTAAAAAATGCGTTTTGCATGCTTAACAGTACTACACAATGACACCTAACCACTAGGAAAGTTTCCGTCCAAAAGCTCAAATAATCCTTAAGTTATACATGGGTAGAGTTAGACTTTAAATGGTTTTACAAGAAATCACCTTTCCTGTACATCCCCCTTCTTTACCTTACTTTTCATATTGTGTTCACTTGATGATCTATTTTAATAATACCGTACTTGACTTATGAACTAGAGTAGTTAAATAATTATGTAATGCAGATTTGAGAACACTGAGGTGCTTGAACATCCCACATTCTTCAGATATTGAGGCAATAAGTGTTTCTATCAAAAAGTATCAATGGTGCAGAACATTCTGTAGTTATCTTATCATCTGAAGCTGCCGGAACTTAGCTGGGAACACACGCACGTACATCAAGAGGTATAACTATAGAGTAATTTAGGTCCCACAGCTTTTTATTATAATCTGCGTTGGATTCAGTGGTAATTTCCAGCGAAGATCCGTGTACCCTTTGTGGAAACAGTCTATCTAACACTATGAAGTCAATTATTTCTACTATGGAATATTTGTTAAAGTAATTTTATATCATACTGTGACGTTTAACTGATAGTTCTTGGAGCTCTCTTTCGGTAGAGGAATTCTATTATCTTCACTGACACGAATCTTCTCAGCAATAAGGCGCGATAGAGATGTACTAGATTTTAAGCCGGACAAAAGGATCATCACGTAAATGAAGTTTTGTCTATGCAATTCACTGTACTTTACTTTCCGTCAAACTTTGGTAAACTTTATTTTATATGGGCCAGTCTAGTAACTGTTGACTTTGGCCCGTACGATTATCAGTCACGTTCGAGTTAAAAGACACACATGCCCCTGCCGGGACTTTCGAGTCGTTGGCCTAACGTCTTAGACCGCACGGCTACCCGGTCGGCTTTTACGTTCCATGTGATCTTGAATGTTTGAGTGTGTATATATAAATTACCAAAATGTATCTGTAACTGTATTTTGTTACTAAGATTGAAATAAATTACATGTGTGATGTAAAAGTGCTTGTTCATTATATCCGTTAGTTTATGGTAATAATAGGCTTTATCTTAATCAGATCTTAAAATGTCAACCACGTAAAATTACTTTTGCACAATTCATATTCTGGAACGAAATCCAAAGTAGCAAAATAGAAATTTAGTAGGATGTTATAATAATCAAAATTTGGTACAATTTCTTGACCAGAACTAAATTGCAGTTGTAATTAATTTTGCTGTTGGTCAGCATTTCTTTACATAGCACCATGACATTAAAGGAAAACAAAAATTAATTAACTATTCAGATTTAAAAGATAGAAATCTAATATCCATAAATTTATTTCGTTTTTGTTTAGCTACAGCAATATAATCCCCGCTATTCAGTTCAGTGAATGAGACAGTGGTGTAGAAACACACCGTTGCCAAGAAATTGAACAATCCATGATGTATATACAAGGAAAGCTAAAAGAGTCGGAATTAGAGCAAGACTAACTTAATTGATGAATTTTTAATAATACATCACTATCTATATAATACGGACAAATCCCAAATCTAAAAATTACACGTGTCCCTTTAATTCGATAGAGATCCGACTACATCTCTATCGCGTATAATTTTAATCCATTGGCGTTGTTTACGTTTTCCTAGAATGCGATATAAGAATGTTGAAATGTAATTCTTCTGTTGTGGACATCAACCAAAACGTATCATCTTTCAATTTGAAAGCCCTCAACATTTTTCTCATTTCTGAAACGTCTTTTTTTATCCTATGTGCACATATAGGATATAAGTTTAGATTTTTATGTTACGAATTCTGTAAGTGGTTGGCGGCATCTGACGTCAATCTGAAACACTGTCTTGATTCGTCGCTTTCGCCGTGGAGTTGTTAAGGAATACGAACTAGTACGAGTGACCAGAGGTCTCTTCACTGCTCTTAGATTTCCCGGAGGAAATTAAGGAGCATAAGAATGAGTGTGTAGGAGGAAATGGAGAGTAAGTGAAAGCTGAGTTCTTCTCTCTCTAGAGAGAGACCTGCTGTGTATATGCTTGTATTTCGAAGCAAAATGGGAATGTGAGCACATAAAAATTTGATGGCATTGTAAATTTACATTTAAAGACAACATTCATACTATGCTTTTGTTATCCTGATGCTTAAGGATGAGCATTATAAGAATTTTACAAAATAAAACAACTTTGTTCATTATTTAGATCCAATTTAACCATACGTTTATGATTCAGGAAGTGCTTTTTGGAGTGAATTATAGCAAGAGCGTTACGGTTATAGGAATTTTGTCTAAGAGCACTTTTAATTATACATTTTTTGGATACACCTTTATCGTCTTATTTCATATTTTCGGGTCTATTCCTTTATTGATGGCACGCTTAATTAATCGGATTGAGTCACATTGCCAACATATATAGTTGAATGTTTCTCGTAGTATGTGCCTTAAGAGTCTCAAACCGCGCGGCCGTCGCTCAGTGCTAGAGCGTTGGTTTAGTATTCGGGAGATCCTGGAATCGATCCCAGTGGCCGACCATCCTGACTGAGATTTTCGAAGGTTTTTCCTCTGTCACACCAGGCAAATGTTGGGATGGTACCTATAAAATATGTCTGAAACTATCAAATGAAGATAAACGAACACTAAGGATCAACTATTTTTTATCAAATTTTGATAGATTTCTCGTTTTATAACCTAAGGAATATCAAGCTTTCATATTTTTTACTAAATTTGTCTATGTAGCCTACAATACGTTTAGCCTGAAGTCAGCAACCCTCCCCCTCACCAAAGATATACCGGGTGTTTCAATTATATTGTAAAAATTAAAAGGTCAGCTATTTGGACTTAAATGAGGAAAAAGTCATGTAAACTTATGTTGAAATCCGCTTCGTTCTGAAGAAACGGTAGGCGCTAATATTAAACTTAAAATCAGTACATAATTCCTGAAAATAAAATTATTTTGGGAAGTTGATTTTAATCCATATGGTAGATACTATAAGTTATAATGTGGAGCCATTTAACAGGATTCCCAACCGTGTAAAAAATTGTTTTTTTGTTGTTGTTGTTTAAGGGTAACTATGCCAATAAGATATTTGTTATCCCATGATGACGGTAAGTACATCATACGTGAAGGATAGAATGCATACTAACAAACTAGATACAATTTGAAGTTAATGAATAGAATATATTCTGTTTCATAGATGAGGTTCATCATCATCTGGGGATACCAAATATTTCTTAAATCGACTTGGTGCTATTCAAATATATAAAACCTTATACGTGGATGTTAACATTGTTAACGCAATGCCATCACGCATACAAATGGACATATAAATGAGTACATATATCTTGTATGTTTTATGAAGGATTATTAACTTTATTTACCATTATTAAGAAATGGATTTGGGTCGCCCTATTAACTTCGGCCTACCGATATAACATTGTCATTGATTTGTGCGTTGGTTGCTTTTCGAACTGAATCTTAAATTACAAATTCTCTTGTAACGTGTTATATTACGACTAAATTCTCAAAAGGAAACAAAAAGGTTATAAACCCCTCCCCTTGCGTCACTCAAAGGGTTTATTCTCCCCTAAATAGTGAAATAAACTCTGTGTCTTGAAAAATGAAGTACTGTATTACGGCGATACTTACAGGCACAATACAACAGTATTCAAACTACGTATAATCTTAGGTACTACACAATAATACATTAAGTTTTTCCAAAATAAGTTTGATTCATGTGAAATATAAAATTAACAGATTCAGCTCAATATCTTGAATGTAACATATCGACACATAACAACATCAAACAGTAAATATTATAAGAAAATCAAAGATCTTCATGATTAGTTTTAAAAAATGTTTTTATTGAGACAAGTTACACTAGCACTTATTTAATCCTATAGAATGTAAATTAATTGTAGATGAAGTACGAAATGCCTCAAGTCATTTATTTTGTGTGTAGATTACAACTCACTAACATAGTGAAACGTTTGTATAAAGAGTACAACTTCTGTCATTAATTTAACTAACCCTAACTGCTTGAAGCTATACTCAGATTAAATTCATTGTAAGTAAGAGTCAGTGTGACATGAACATAAAACAGAAGTTCCTCTTAAGAAAGTTTGATTACATTTAGTTAGTAGAGAAATTGAGTTCGACCAATAAAATGCATCGCTTTAATGTACAAGTGATACTGTTTTTAAGAAAAGAGCAAGAGAGTACAAATTGCGCGAAAAGATGAAAAGACGGGGAACAAATATTGTGGAAATGTTGAGAAAGAGCTTCACAACACGAAGGCTTTCCAAGAAATGTTTTCAACTCAAAAGCAGCTGCGAAGTTAATTAATTTGCATGTGCAAAACAATTAAGCTTCCAAACAGAAGCATAGCCACAGTTACCACTGTGAAACTTAGAAAGGCGTGCTTTGTAAATTGGTACAGAGATATTTCCTTCTGTCTACAAATAACTATCTACTAAAATGCGGGATGAAATTGAGTAATTGATGTTACGTTTCTTCCTCCCGCTACAACGCTTTCTTACAACCTTCCTTGTGATCGAATCAACTTTCTCTTATTTGTGCAGAACAGCAGATTGCAATTAGTAGAACGTGTAGATCAATATTTGCAAATAGTTTGTTTCTTGTTTCCGTCTTTTGGCGTACTTAGAAACGCAAATAATGTGAAGATGGTATATGTGGTGTTTTGATTAGGAAACGCTTTAGATCGTAAAATTTTCATTTAATTTGTGCATTTTAATTATGTCGACAAATTCAACACAGTAAAAGTAAATTTACAGCAGATTTAAAAAAAAAAATGTCTGGCTATATTTTAAATTTGTATATAGTGACATTTGTCTCTTTAACGTTGATGAGAAATGTAATCAATATAATTTCTTCTAGTAACGTCTTTCATGTTATGAGCATGTTTCTTCCAATAGAATTATCGTTCATATGATCCATAAAATTATATTTTATTTAAATCATTCCTATAGGTTGTTTTGTAATAATTGAGCTCAGCGAGCGAATATCTTATACGTACACTGTACGTTTTGTAGTTAAACTGTTCCGAGGCTTCTGGACCAATTTTTGTACGGTTGTGATGGAGAAGTTTACAGATTAAGAAATTAAAAAACGTTTTATGGTTTCCATGGTAATGGCACCCAAAGGCAAACGGATTTTCAAGAATTGCGCAAGAACGGCTGGACCTATTACAACCTATTACCTGAACTTTCCCATCACTCCCGTTTCCATGGTAACGAGACCGAGTTATTAAATACTTATTCGAGCATTAAATAGGAATCAAGGAGCCGATTACAGCCATATTTCACATAACGATGCAGGGAAGTCCTGTTAAGGCTTTAACCACATTAGAATGGAAAAGGATTTGCACGTCATTTGTAAGGCAATTTGGGAAGGAATTGTCGCGCAAGGGAATTTGGAACAATGCAACGGTAAGGCAGGGGGTCATGGCACTTTGCGATGTTTCATTACTCCATTTTCACCCTCACAATTTTGACTTTACACCCCAAATTGAAAATCCTGACGGAATTCCTGGTCAACGATACATCTTATAAGGTATTTCCTAAATTATCTTGCCCCCCCCCCCAAGAAGAACTGAAATGACACCATTGCTTCTATGTGTTCAATAGTTTGATTCGGTAGATGAATAGTTTCGCTCATCGTCTTGTGATCAAAGGGCCTCTGGTTTGAGTGCCGGCGGTGGTGGAGGGGACAAGTGATTCGGACCCCAATTTTCACTTGGGTCCCGCTCTTAGAATTCCATCTTTATCTTGTGGAAGGCAATGACAAGTCAGCATCACCTTATCTTCTCACACAGAAAATATTGCCAGTGTAAAATCAACTAAGAGGGGATGAATTGTAGGTGTCATTGAAGAAATATTGCTGGGTTGAAAATTACGCTGTAAAAAGCGACGGTGTTGAATTAACATACAAAACTAATAGTCAAAGTTGTGTTAAATTCACACAACCTTTTTTCGATGTGAGGAACCTTCCATTACAGACTTGTCTCCTCACAGAACACCGATCACCAGTTTTATTCACCTTATATTTCCGGGCGAGTTATATCACATGTGTGAGAGATTCCTTTGAATCTCCCTGCGTTCAGGGACAGAGAAGAACCTTCGTACAGATACCAAACCGGCAGTTGTCTAATATTAAAAGTATCGAAAACCTCGGTCGGTATGGTTAGAACCAGGGATCGATTCTGCGTGCCTCACGAATGCCGATTTGAGTCCTCGACTTTAACCACTAAGCCGGGTTCATCACCATCATGTCATTAGTATTATGGTACGTATATTCATGTTTATCAACTGCACCTACGAATTTCTTGGTACGTAGGTAAGGGTAGCTTTTTTTGAAATACTTTTAATTATTATGTCGACCAGGCAGCCGTATGGTCCGAGGTGTCAGGCCAGCAACACGAAAGTCACGGGTTCGAATCCCACCAGGATTGAATTTTAACTAGCAATGCCTTAACTATACAATGGTGATGGGTCGAAGCCAAATGCTACTAGAATGGCTCATCCAAAATAAAGTTTACCTTTTTTCTTTGTTCAATTCTTCCTTCCACTACTTCATAAGATTTCAATGATTTATGTTGTTTTCTGAAAAGCTTGGGCAATGAGATGAAATACAGTCTTCTTGTAGTCTCATTCATAATACCACGAATCATTTTTTCACAAACCACAAGAGGTAGACATTTTTTCAACTTTGAAACTAGAAAGGCTAGGAAGGTAGTTCAGGGGTTGTTGGAAATGTCGCAGCAAGAGGAGTGCAAACCCAAATCATTCATCCAAATTGCTGGGGCGGTGCCAGAGTCTGGGGGTAATTTTCAATTCAGGAACTTCTAGGTCTGGGAAGGTGGTTGAGGTGTCGTTGGGAAGGTCCCTTTGAGATGTGTCAAACCGCATAGATCATACACATTGCAAGGGTGGTTCCGGAGATGGTGCAGTCTATAATTTAGGAAGTGATTGAGGTGTCGTTGGGAAGGCCTCGCAGTAATTTTTCCAACGGAACATTGACCATATAAATAGGATGCTCGCAGCGGAAGCCTGGCGGTAGCTTACTGCGTATGCAGTCCCTCGAACTTCATTTTAATTCTTGCTGTAAAAATACAACTTTCAGCATACTTTGAAACCTCTAATTACAACGGTTTAGGACATAAGGGAACAGATCTCGAGATTTCTATTAACCAAATATAAAGTGAAGATATTGAGCATTAAAATGCCTAAAACGATATTATGTTACGTATAAACTCAGAAATTCAATGTATCTGAAACGATACTTTGAAATCACAGTGTCGGAAAATTGTAAGTAAATTGTCATAGAAATAAACTTTGTTTCTCCGAATTCAAGAGATTGCATCGAATCACTGTTTTGTAGTGTACACGTGCAAGCAAGTTTTTATTAACTCAGCTGATAAACATATAAAAAAGTGGACATTCTTAGAAAAAAACGCCCATCTTAGGCTAATATAAGTATTGTCTTTTTGTGCCTTATTTCTACGGGAAAATATTATCTATAAAAACATTAACAAAGAAACACAACGTCAAATATTACAAATAATTACATAAGCGAGGAGAGATTTTTATACGAATTCCACTTCTTCTTCTTTCTTTTTTTAGAATAATCTTATCTAATAATTCCAAGAATCCTTCTCTCATTACAGCTGCAGAAAAGAAGAAATATATACAAAGTAAACAAGTTACAGTAACTTTTAAAAGGATTTGCAAGTAACATATAAATCTTCATTTCAACAGTACGAAAAGAAAACCCCTATAAAAAATGTAAAAAATAAAAAATAACGAGTACCAATTATGGTCTAGGAAACAAGTTTTTCTTGTTAGATTTTCCTGTAACTTTAGGAAACACAATCTAGGAATACTTCTAAGGAAACGATTTTGTAGTTGTACAAGATAATTATATGGCTGGCAAAGAACTTGAAATCCTTGTTCAGAAATTTAGTTTTAGTTTTGAATATACGAACCAATTCAAGGAAGTTAACATTAAGAGAGAAGCGACGCATTCATTAGATGTTAAATTAAGTATTCTCTTCTCTTTCTCTCTCTCTCTCTCTCTCTCTCTCTCTTTCACACACACTCTCTCTCTCTTTCACACACACTCTCTCTCTCTCTCTCTCACATACACACACATCTTCTCTATCTTTACCTTTACCGTAGGTAGCAAAAATTTGTTAAAAGAAAAGCCAAAAGTTATCCGTCCTTAATCGAACTTCCTTTTCTTCTCCCAGGCCTGCTGCTAATTTAAAGTTTTAGTAACTTACTTAAACTGTTTCCAGTTTGCACATATATATCCAGATGTTTCTTTCTTGAACAACTTAAAGGAAACGCACTTTTTTTTGCAGTTGTCAAGGCTTTTATAAGACACTAAACACATTGCATAAAAATTGTTTTCATGTAACTGTCGGAACATTTTAAAGTCAACGAACGTAAAGGTATTAGTACTTTCGTAGGGAAAATCTCACTTGTACGTGTATCACAGAAAACAATAACGATATTCGGACTATAAGGACGATTCTCTTATGGTTTTCAAAAAAACAGAAACTGAAGTACAGTAGAAGTCCGATAGTCCGGCACGTTCGGGACCGTCCCGATGCCGGATTATCGAAAATGCCGGACTATCGGGCGGTACCTCTTGACTACTGGTATAGGCTAAGCCGTACAGCAAAAACAATGAACTGAACCTGTGTGTGGTGACAGCCGAGATCAGCTGAGTAAAGTCGAACGCTTCCGATTGATTCCGAACAATACTGATTGCGTCTAACAGTAGCAGACGCGTAGTGGGCACTTCCGGTGGTTCCGAACCGCGTCAAGCGCTTTCAACTGTCGTTCACAAGCCTTTACAGGAAATAGAAAATCTGGGATGGTGCCTGACAATCGGGCGTTCCGGACTGTTGGATGCCGGTCTATCGGACTTCTATTGTACTAGTTTTCCATTCTGATTATATAAACAAGCAAAGTTATTGTATACACACTGTTTGAATAAACAGTATTTTTCTTGAAGCTTTTTACAACTTTTCTTTGAATATGATGCAATAGACAGCTCATTTATGTTTCGTATGCACTAAAAATATTGATCATTCTCTGAACAATTTGATTCTTCTAAACTTCACAACAATCCTAGTTATCGACAAAATTCAGATTTCGCTCATCTTTACTGGTTTGCTGAACATTTGCTACTTTGTCCTGATGAGAGTGCATGAGTGTCTATCTTTTCATATGCTTGAAGATTACACATGTTCATGTAAGTTGTTTATTGACTTGAACAACGTTTTCATATACGTCAATTACATTACCATATGGTTTAAGTCCAGAAATCTGCCGTATGTAGTACTACTTGTACTATTGTTTTTGTCTTGATTCCAGCCAAAATGACGTCGAAAACAGCAGAGCTGTCAAACAATCAACGAAATAAAAGCACAGACAGATACTAACTTATACAACATGGAGAAAGGCTGCTTTAGGGAACATTTTGTAAAGACTCCCGTACACATCTGGCACATTTGTCCTGAGCTTCAAGAACAAGTGCATAGAAAGTTCTGTTTCAAACAAGTATATCGACATACTCCTCCTTTATCACACAGACACAGATATGCATACACGGAGAGTAATAACAACATTCATTTGTTTTAAGTTAATGGGTATCAAGTTGAAATGATAGACGCATTGGCTATATCTGTGACACCTCTAAAATAAGTTGTATGTAAATATGTAAAAAAATATAAATATGTTCTAGTTTATAGAAACCGAGACACGAACCAAGGAACAGGTAAATCTATTTCGTTCTTTTGTATCATTGTTTAAAATAGCAAGATTGGTCTTCCAACGCAAGTTCTTATATTCAGAAATAATATTGTAATTCCCAAGCATATTGAGAGTGAACAGTACAGAAAATATCAACATACTTTAAGAGCAAAGTGCTAGTTCCGTCTGCAATTCAAAACGTAATATTAATATACAAGATCAAGGTGCAGCTAACTTTGCACTTCAAAGTACATCTGACTAAGCAGATCATATAACGCCTTGCACAGAGGAGCAAGGATCATCAGGTGGAAGTCCACCTTACTCAGCAGATCATATATCGTCTAGTAAGCTGTTCAAAGATCATAACAGCTCATCACAATCAAAGATCAGTTAATCCTGATTGGTTTGGAGGAGACTAGCTCGTCCCTATGGGCGTGCTTAGTGAACAGTGATTGGTTGAATGTAGAACTGAGACTGGAGGTTTTCAATAAAAACCATGTCATCTGATACTTTGACTGTGTGTGTTCCTACGTCTACTGTTGGTATTGTCTTCATGTTACTCGACTCTATTCAGCTCTAGCAAGCCGCACTTGGTTCTTTTCTTCAAACGATCTTCTACTTCAAAGTGACCACGTTTCAGCTCCGGCAGAACTTCCTATTTCTAACTGCACTTCATCTCTATTTGCTCTATCCTCTTTATTCTTCAATCAAGTTAGATTTAGGTAAGTTGGAGACCAACTTGCTTGGTTATTTATGGGTCCAGTAATATAATTTATTGCAGTGGCAAACGCAGTGGTTCTAAATTATTCTTATTCTTGTGTTCGTGTCCGCGTAATTAATTTATTTAATTATGATATTTAGTCAATAGTAAAGTTCTCTACACAGTCAACATCTTATGTTTCTTTAAATATATTAAATCTCGTAATAACCTAGTACCTTTAGATTAGCACATTGCCCTAATCTCCGATGCACGCTCTTAGCCCCATAATTAACAACAACTTAACAACCTGGATGGAATAAGGTAAGTTGGTGAATCGTCGGACAGCTCTTCGGTACATATTTATTGTGTCAGGTACCAATCAAACCCAGAACAAAACCTTATATTACACCCAGGATGATATCTGTATATTTAATTAACTTACTTATAAGATAATCAGGTGTATTTGCCATCAAGGTCTTGTATACTGCTAAGACAAAGTGAGAATTACTTGTTTGTTTAGAATAGAGAGAATATAAATATCTTTTCTTAGTACAGAATATAAGCCACAAATAAAAACTGTTCCATAAAATTAAGAAGAAAGTGCTCATCTGTGAACCAAAAAACAATTATTTTAGAAATGAAATGAAAGTAGTCTTTAACACTGCTTTCATTCCCAAAAACGAAAAATAACTCACGTATTACTTTTCATACTTATTAACGTATGGGATAAGGAATGAGCATTTTATGTTGAACAAATTCATACATGTCCACGAGAGTGTGGAGACTTTATTGTTCATTCACAATTTTATTTCTTACGATACGAAATTTAATAACACCCTCTTTCGAGTTGTGAGGCCTCTACACGAGATACTTTCCGTGCAGGTATACAACATGTGTAATGGGTAGCATAGGCTATCCCATGTCTACATCTTGCGTTAGGTTACATTGATGTCGGTTTAATGTATTGAGTTGGATTTAATTAGGTTAGTTTTATTTGTGCTTTATTTAAACTGAAGCCGGAAATATGTATTACATGCTGAACTTTGGAGTATTCACAACGAAGTAATAATCTGCACGACTACGTATCCAACATTACATAATGGCTTCCAAAGACGACGGTCTTGGATCAGAAGACAATAATATGAGTTCTAGTGAAGATGATGTATTATCTAGACGGAGTAAGTGATTTACATGTGAAAGACGTAAATCTAGATCCAAAAAATCAAAGGAAGTTTCGGAGTCGACAGATCAGTGGTCGAAAGAAAATAGTATTGTTGGCGAAGGAACTTCAAATAAAATACGTGGAGTGATGGATACTAATATGAGTAGACAATTGGAAGCAATGTTCACTCAAGGAAAGAGTCAGATTCAGGACGTCCAGCAACATCAATTCGAAAAGGAAAGAAAACAACGGGAAGAAGAAAACAGAAAGGAAAGAAAACAACTGGAAGAA
>JAGDQP010055567.1:0-13111 GCA_022664845.1 Lepisma saccharinum
GCTTCAGGAGAGGCTTGTGAAAATCGACTGTCTCAATTTTTTGCCAATAGGGACAAGGGCTTCTATGAGGGAGGCATCATGATATTACCTTCCAAATGGCAACACGTTATCGAACAAAACGGCGCATATGTGACCTAAATTGGATCATTCTAACTATGGTAAGTCAAGCCTTCAATGTCATGCAAAAATAATGGATTACTTTTTACTACACCAGATATCATCCTGACTGAGGATTTCCCGTGATCTTTCCTCAGTCAAACCAGACAAATGCTGGGATGGTACCTACAAACTTGGCGCTGTTCTATTATCTTCCAAAATTCTCTCCCATACCCTATCCTATCCATACCCTACTCTCAGCCTGCGGCTGAGATGCCTAAAGATCAGAAATAAAACTGAGAATTGAAATTCTGAACAAGTAACAGACATTAAAATAACAAACTTAATCTAAGTGGAAGAGTAACTTGTTACCCACTACATTTATTTGTAAAATATTATAATGGGTTATTTAAAAAGGGTAAAGAGTTACGTAATAACTAGAGTTTCTGCCAGATACCCCAAAGATATTTCATCCTGTAAGTTGTAAAACTCTCTCTTCTTTTAAATTTTTACGGTTAGAACACTTCAAAATTAAATTTATCCCTGCTAAGCTTCTCAATTTTGTCTTTACACCCCCTCCCTATAAAAAAGGATATCCTTGTATAATTCCTGCTCACAAGTTACTAATTCTATGGTTTTAAATATTACCCACCTTGTCTGCAGATTAAGAATACAAATCATGACTTAACTAAAATTGATAACGGTATCATATATCAGTGCTGTGGAATGTAGTCGTGCAATGATGTATTCACGAATCAATTTAATTTTGGATGCAGCGATTGTTCCTTCACCCCCTTTCACCGTTACATGCACTTCAAATTCATTTAGAACAAACACATCTCAATCTTCTCTAAAGTGCTTTCTCCTCAAGGACAATTTCGTTTATTCTCTCAAACCGTTCATTCATTTATATGCAACCTAAACATTTAAATGGTTTAAAAGCAAAGAGATGAAAGTAATATCTGAAACTAAAAAATCTAGTTCATTTGCATTTTATTTATGTCCTATTTGACATTTTTTACTCACAATCAGGCCGAAATCGAGTTAATATTTTACGCATTACACAATGTATGGGAATGGTAGCTAAGAGTACGAACCTGTTTATTTATATTTTACCAAACCTTTATTTTCCATTCGATTGTTATGAATAAAAATTGTGGTTACATTGTAATATCTTCTAACTACATGAAAGGGGGAAAAAGGCGTAAACAAACCTCATTTCTGAAATATAGAAAGAAATACCAAAAGAGGTTATTTGCATGCTCTTGATGTAGGATAAGAGTACGCACTTAACAACAATCGCCAATAAAGGTGTTCTTTCCTTCATGTCCCGAGCAGTCCTCATGCCACCACTCACCACAATTACCACACAGAACCCAGTTATACTCAAACGTACCCCAATATCCTTGGCAGGAAATGCTTCCATGGTGTTCATTTGTTGAACTAGAAGTCTAAAACGCTTTAAGCCTTGCCACTATTTGACTACCGTAGCAAGCTTTGCTCGCCAATAGACGCAACCAGTCGATTCAACGTTTTGCACTTATCTTTTACTCCTGTGAAAAATCGATCGATGAACACCAAACTACAGCAAACATAGCAAGCCAACGTGTGACTCAATATACAAACAGTGCTTTTTCTCTGTGTTGCCAACCTCCGGAAAAGGACACTGCGTTCTCTTGTTCGACTGCGTACTGTTACCCTCCTTTCCCATAAATGTGACACCAAATATTCATATTTTGTCCAGAGAAATTCGACTTTTATGCGTGTTTGTATAAAATATGAAATTTTTGCAACATAAATACGTCGTGTTCAAAAGTGGACTCGATTATATTATTTTTTAAATATCCCTTGCATTCATTTGCTTTAGAAAACATTGTATGTGTTACAGGAAATTATATGATAACAGACGTACTGTATTTCTTTTCCTGTTTGCATTCCACGAGCGATACAAGTCCTTCAAACCATCCGCAATTTTCAGAGCCCACTTTTTATAACTATTTTAAATACCGCCCAAGTTTCAAGTTAATTATTTTGACCTTGTAAGCTTAAAAAAATTAGAAATGTATGTTCGTACATGGCAGTTAAGTCATTTATATCCCAAGCTTTGAACTGAAAAAAGTACGTAAGTCAGTGAAACAAGCTTGAATTCTTCAATTGGAGAAGGCTAACGAAATAAAAAACGCCTGCCAGTTTTAAAAATCACATCATTTAAAATTGTCATTCAAATTGATGTCACTGAACTAAAGTGTAAAATTTAGGTGCAAGCAGATCTCCATCTGCTTTCCACCATGTAGCCGTAGCGCAATTAATTCAGAGGCTTCACATTTCAGAGGTCCTGGGATCGATACCAACTGCGAACCAGCCTAACTGAGATTTATCTTCAGTCACATCAGGTAAATCGTGGAGTGGTACATTAAATTTAAGTCCTGATCTACTCCTTCCTAAATCTTTTACCTTATCCTGGCTTCAGCCATAGATGCCTAAAGACCATAAATAAATTCGAAACAAAAAAAAAATATCTGCTTTAGTTGAGATGCTATCTTGTGTCAACAGACAGACAAATGGATAATTTGCAACTGATTGAGAACCAATGAATCTGGTAAAAGATATATGTCGACCCCAGAAGCCAAAGAATACAAGTGAGATTGGCGAATACAAAAGTTAGAGGTAATCTTTTATGTATAACCCGGGCCGGTCGGGTGGTCGAGCGGTCTGCGGCGGTAGGCTATCGACTCAACGGTCCCGAGTTCGAGTCCCGGCAGGGGCATGGGTGTGGATTTTAACACTTAACAGCTAAAGGCAAATCGTGACGGGCCGAAGTCCAAAGTTACTAAACTGGCCGATATAAAAATAAAGTTTTTATATATAACCCGAAATATATGCGAC
The DNA here is from genome assembly GCA_022664845.1 of Lepisma saccharinum. NCBI lineage: Eukaryota > Metazoa > Arthropoda > Insecta > Zygentoma > Lepismatidae > Lepisma > Lepisma saccharinum. Next base: position 2,983 of record JAGDQP010055567.1, read on the forward strand.
ACAAAACTGTCATATTTTGTATATGGATACTTTAAGGTTCAAAGATAATTTAAATAATATGTGTTTAAAGATAAGACGGAAATATAATATTGAAAAGACTACAAACAGGTTTGTAGTATATAAATTTGTGTTATATGTGATAGGTTATACAAACAGTTAGTTACAGAAAACAGAAAGAGGTTTATTAACAGTAGATTACTAAACTGGTCTGTGCCAAACGTTATTACTAAAGCGTAGTCTGACAGACTACTTAAGAAAAAAAATTAAAAACATTTTTATAAATAATAACTTATTTTAATTAATTTAACAAATGTTATAAACTTTAAAAAAATATTTAAGGAGTTTTTAATTGCATATCTAGTTTACTTGACACATCAGGTACTGGCTTGATGTTCCCAACACATGGCTTCATTATTAGTCGCTAGTCTGTCAGACGACGTCTTCGTCCTCTATACTGCGTAAGCAAAGTTGGAAGTAACGCTAACACTAAACTGTAGTTTACTAGACGACGCGAATTAAAATGACATAGAAAGAAAGCGAGTAGGAAGGCAACGACCCTTCACCTTCATTGCCTTTCCACGCACTGAAGGTACACGGAATATGAGATGCATGGACCTAGTGGAAGGGGGTGGGGGAGATTTCCGCAATTGTCGCATAGTCTGTCAGACTACGGTTTAGTAATCTAGGGTTAAACACGAATCTACAATTCTAGTGTGATTGTTTGTGAAGGACCTAAATTACGAAAATCTCATGACACGAAGTCTTGGCACTAGGTTTTGGCCTTCTTTAATCTTTCTGCTTTTTTCTTGTGCTCATTCCAACAGCTTATTTTAAAATTCATTGTAGTCTACTGGGATTAATGGCATTAGCATAATGGCATACACTCTAAGTTGTAAGTAAATAATAACGGAACATAAGACCTTTCATTAACAAACTGTGTGTGGAGCACGTTGCATTTTTACAATAACGTGAAAAAAAAATGTGACAAGAGACATTTCATAAATAAACGATTCAAATATGTATAATGTTTAGTTTATTATGTATTGAGAGGTTTACGAAAGCATTATCTAGTTAATGAAATAATATTGTTGGTTCAGTCAAATGACACGTGTTTTTAAAGATTTGTAAATTAAGATGTTATTTCATTGGGTGTAGTTTGTCTTCCGCCGCGTTTGAAGTTCATCATTTAGAATATCTTTATAATTTTGTTAACAACTTTACTATTACTGATAGTGTTACAACTCAAACACACACACAAAATATTTATGTTCTCCATTTTCTCTCCAGGCAATCCAAGATAGGAGCATTCTAAATCAAGATATAGGCTTAACAGTTACACGTAAAAATGTCAATTTTCCTCAAACTCTCATGTTTTCCTATGTGTACACTCAAATTCAGTGAGTGAAAAAATTCTAAGGCCGTAAAATGCTATGAATGTGGCAACACTGACGAAAATAAATGATGTGCTAGCTTTAAATTAACAAAAATTTAAGATTAGTATTTACATAGTGATGTAACTTTTTTACTTTAATTTTTTTTCTCATGGACCATTTTTATGAACTGAGTGTATCATATAATGAGACTATTAAGAGAACGTAGCCTACGAAATTGCAAATGCATTATCAAAGCGGTGCATTGATTCAAAATTGATGTCTAGACAAAAATAACTCAGACAGCGGAGTAAGTTTGTTGCAAGCCTACCATTTCAAGTGTAAACGCTTGCTCAAGCTTGTCATAGTAAGTCTGCAAGCTTAAGTCAAGCTTACTAATTGGCACCTGACAAGTTTATTGCAAGCTTACCATATCAAGCTTGTCACGACAATTATGAAACATGGTTGCCATAACACTAGCGGAAATTTACCAACACAACCATCTGATTGTATTAAATCAAACTTGTCATATCAGCTCAACTTAGTATGTACAGTCAATTTCAAACTTGAATCAAACTTGTTACATCAATCATAAGTATCCAAGTGGAAATCAAGCTTTTCATAAGCTTCTATTCTATGTGGAAAGAACATAAGAAAGCGAGATAATAAATGTATGAGTGGGAGAGAATATATTCACAGATCATACTTGTAAACATCGTCCTTTTTTTTTTATGAAATCGATTAACAAAGCACAAAGATGGCTGTATATGCTGTCAAGTAAAAATATCAAATATTACTTACATAATTTAGATTCACTCTTTGTTACATAAGCGAAGAACATCAAGTAGAAAAAATAATGTCCGAGTTTCACTTCCATTCTGACTTCCTTCTGAGAGACTTTAACGCCCGGGTGTGTGTGGAAGAACTGGAAGCAGGTTTGAAACAAATTAATGTACAATAATAATGTTGGTCACTATTTTTTGTTTTTGTTTTCTCCCCGTAAGACTAGCCCAGATACAAATTATATTGGTCTTCAGTGTCCAAGGTCAGATTGTATGCAGTTTGGAAAACAAGATCCTCAGCTTCGTGTCGTCATGAATTTAGAACAAGTTTCTGGAACTTTTTTATTATTTTTATGTTCATCTTTTCTTTGTTAACACTTATGTTGGTATTACTGATCAACTCTTGTGCTAAGATTTCTCTTTCCACTGATCTTGCGAGGAACTAATGTTGTAAATAAAATGAAACGCCCGTTTTATTCTAAAACAAGTAAACTAAGTTACAGCCTGTCACCGAGAAAAAGACGTTCTTTTCGATTGTAAGTGAATGGGGAATTCGTAGTAGGCTGAAACTGTGTAGTCAATGCCATAGTACTGGAAGCTGAACGACACATCGGAGGAAAGAATGGGGACTGCTCCCCAGTGGTGCAGATCTGTCCCATGCCCCCCTGGAGGCTGCGTCCCCATAGGGTTAGTTTACAACCATTTATTGTAACACATTCGTCATGGTACACCAGCATACAAAATTTCGTCTCTTTAGCTACAGTGGTTTGAAAAATTGGTTTTTGGGCGGCCATTTTTGGATTAAAGATGCTAACATTTTTTAAAAACATTTTCTTATATTGTTGCGATGTACTCGTGATGGTACACCTTCATACCAAATTTCATTTCTCTAGCTCGAACGGTGAGGAGAATATTTTAGGGGATGGCCATTTTCGATCCAAGATGGCGACATTTTCCAAATGTAATATTTTCCTAAACTACTCTTCATAATACACCTTCATACCAAATTTCCTTTTCCTAGTTCGAACGGTGTGCAAAGTGGCAGCCATTTTGAGCCCAAGATTGCGACTTTTTCATAATTTTGTAATATTTTCCTAAACTACTCTTCACAACACACCTTTACTCCAAATGTCGTATCTCTAACTAAAACGGTGTTGAAAATGAATTTTTGGGGTCCGTCCTTTTTGATCCAACATGGCGTCTTTAGAGACAGTTTGTAACATTTTCTTAACCTATTAGTGACGATATACCGTCATACCAAATTTGGTTTTTTCTAGCTCCAGCGGTTTAGGCTATGCACTCTATACAACAATAGGTTTGGCGGCCATTTTGGATCCAAAATGGTGACTTTTTCAAAATGTTGTAAGGTTTTCCTAAACTACACTTGATAGAACACCTTTATGCCAAATTTTGTATCTCTAGTTCAAACGATGTTGAAAATGAATTTTTGTGGTTCGTCATTTTGGATCTAAGATGGCGTCTTTGGAGACATTTTGTAATATTTTCGTAACTTACTAGTGATGTTGTACCGTCGTACAAAATTTGGTGATTGTAGCTCCAGTGGTTTAGGCTCTGTATTCTATACAATAATGGGTTTTGCGGCCATTTTGGATCCAAGATGGCAACTTTTCAAAATTTTGTAATATTTGCTTAATCTACTAGCGGTGATGTACCGTCTTACCAAATTTTGTTTTTCTAGCTCCAGCCGTTTAGGCTGTATATCGGCTACTCAATTCTTCGCCTTTTTAAGCTAGACATACTTGTTCTTGCAGATTGATTTTTTTTTTTCAATCTCAAAACCAAAAAAAAAAACCTTCGTTTTTTCTAAATTCCATTATTTTTTCAAGGCAGCCATTTGTAATACAGCTAACGTCTTTTTGAGTAAGAATTACTTTCATTTAGGTAGTTAGGAACACATACAACGTGAATTAAAGCCCAAATACATTTAATTGTAAATTAAAGTAAAAATAACACTAAAACTTTATGATTGTTTCAGCTCAGTTACAGTTAGCGGGAGAACCTGCGTCGCGCGTCTGAAAAATTGTGTAAATGTGTGAAATCAATTGACCTACTGAGGACACACTAAATCCAACATATTTCTTGCTACATATGATGAAACTTTATGCTCAAGTGAGTTTTGACTTGATCTCGATATATTGTGGACGATAATGAGTACAAGAAATGGATAAAAAACGACGATTTAAAAAAATCTTCGTTAAGAATCAGTTCCTCAAAACTTCAAGTCTTGAGATTTGATGAGGAAAGAAATAGAGGTAGTAGCTTTGGGGTTATAGTGATGGCACTTGTCGTACACCTATCGTCTGTGGTCTATTAGTTATGTTTGTTGATTTTGGATAAGTACTGTGGAACCGACTTCGAGATCCGCTTAAGCTGGCAACTTTGACTGGTTGCCCAGAGTTTTCGCCAGTCACACTAGGCGAATAGCGGGTTGGTGCATAGAAATGCTACTTTCAAATGACAAATAGATTGGCATTCTAGAATACTATAAAGATTTATAAACAGTGAATTAAACATGAAGGTTACGTGGGCTGCGGTGGATTAATGTTAGAGCACTCACCTTTACTGAAGGGGTCGTCGATTCGATCCCTGCTCATCCCGTGTGAGCTTTGTGGTGGACAAACACCGCATGTGTGGGTTTCGTCCGGGTTCTCTCATTTCGTGTTTTCTGTTCTCTGTTTTGGATATATATTTTGCTTTGTATCTTTAGCGCATAACAGAATATTTCATGTACAAAAAAAAAAAAGGACATAATTTTCAGTATTTCAGTCTCAATCCTCTACTGATTATGCTCATAGACTTCAGTATCGGTCCTAAAGAAGTTAGCAGTTTCGAGTCCTACTGCCGACTATATTGACTGAGATTTTCCAGGGATTCACTCGCTTTCACGATTTGAATACCGGTATGATTTAAATATGATTGATTCCTCAGATACATTGCAAGCTTGGTGTATAGATAGTTGTCTGGCCTATAATAACGAGCTAAATAAAATAATTTTCTTTAAGGTTGTTCCAATACATCCTACATATTCAACTTAATATTTACAAATTAACTGATTTGGCGATACTGTATTTAATTTACACAGCTCATATACTTAAAGGGACCAATCACTTGAAGCGAGCCACAGATTGTCTACGTAGTGTGTTTGTGTACCTTAAAATCTGTCCTCGAGAAACTGTTACTATTTTTTCTCGCCGATGAATTGTAAATCGCAAAATGTATATTGATTTTTTTAACTCTTCCTTGGTACTTGTAGTATCATAACCGTCTATCACTATGAAGTACAAGTACTTTGTTTATGGTTAATATGATAGTAAGGGAGCCCGAGGAACCCCATGTGACCCCCACCCCGATCCTTTCAGACCAATGTTTTTATTTCTTATGGTCTAAATAAAATTTGTAGACATGTTGCCAAAAAAACTAGAACTGGCCTTAGACCAAAATAGTGGGCATTTGTGGTCAAAAAGTGGTCAAAGGTCTTTTTCATTTTTGCTGTTTTCCTTTTAAAACCCTCGAGTTCAGGAGAAACTTACTAAAACTCACTGAGAAATTAAAGTCGGCTCTGTGTTATTTGTTTTGTCAAAACGCATTGGCACCCCCAAAGTTTGGAACCTGAAGGTCGAAAATAGGGAAGACTGAAAATTTAAAGTATATAAATAGGTTATGTGGGGTATCAAATGAAAGGATTTTCCCCACTGAATATGAATTACTTCTTCAGAAAATGATTTTAGAATTCTAAAAGCAGAAATAAAACTGTTTAGAAACCAAAATGGCTGCAGTTTCTTCTCGAAAATTAGTCAAATGCCTTTCGAAAAATATAGCCTTGAGAAATATTTTTAAAATTCACCTGAACTTCAATATCGGCATTGTATTACTTGTTTTGGGCTAAGAAATGGTAATTATACATTAATCATCCCCCCAAAATTATGGACAAAACAGTTCATAAGTAGGACTGAAAAATGAAGGCATACAATAGGTCATATGGGGGATGTCCAAATAAATTATTTCCCGACTGAATACAAAATTGAATTATTATCTTCAGAAAAGGATTTTAGGAATTCCAAATTTATAGCAACATATACACAAAAATGCTTAAATCGAAAATAGCGGTCAGTTTTGGTGGTATTTTTTTAATTTTGTGGGACAGAATATAATTTTTTAAATTTTAAATAAGGTTTATTCTTTACAAAATCTTGATATGTTAGGAGAATAGTACTCAGAAAGCTATGCATATCATCAAGACCGTCCAAATCACTATCGCTTTCATCGATAAATATTTCTTCCGTTTTATCATCTGCCATCATATAGATGGCACATTTTTCTTCGTCTTCATCCAATACCTGCCTTTCTGGAACATATTCAAGTACATCTGTCAGGACTTCTGGAAGAATTTTGTTGGAATCACACTCAACTGATTCTCCATTTTCAGTCCAACTGTGACTCTCCAAGGGTCTGAAATTGCATGGAGCCTTGTCTTGGCCAACCTATTAATCCGTGCCTGATAATTTGCCATCTTTATGTGTTCAACTAAATAGGTTCTTGGCGTTGGTGGTAGCAAAGAGAAATCTACGTTTCCTATGAAATCTTTTTCTCGACATTGTCTGTTCGCTGTGAACGATCTAAGTTCATCATACAGAAGAACATTTAGTTGATCCCAATAAAGCACATACCAATTCTTCAAGAGGTGCAATTAATGTGTCATCCACAGTCCAAGATGTTCCAAGTTTTTGAAAACCTGTGACGTAGAACTCAACTGAGAGGGCAGAATTTTCAAGGGTTTCACCTTCCTTTTCGCTTTGAAGGAGCTTGTCGAATCGTAACCTGCTAGCAAAAGCGTGAACTCCTAAAACGCAGTAACTCAGAACGCTTCGTCTACAAATTTTATTTAGATCATAAGTAATAAGACAAAAATTGGGCCCGTAGACTCACGGAGGTGTATGTGGGATCCCTCAGGCTCCCCGACTAATATAGGTATGTTCTACAACGTCAAAATCATTAACTTGTGAACTGTTGAAAGATTTTTCTCATAATTCGAAATTTCATAATTTAATTGCTCATAACTTTCCATCCAGAATCGTTTCTTCATTGCTCATCACATAATATGCTGTTACATAGAGGAAGATGTAATTAATGTTATGATTAATGAATGACATAAACTTTAAATCGTAAAAAATAACATTGAACACGTGCTTGTGTTTGTTTTCAGAAAGAAAGAAGTATTTTTCAAAAAGCCAACATTTTACTTCTGTAATCTCTGTAATTAATTATTATTTTAGTGATTATTGTTTATATATTTTTATGGTCTTTTGCTTTCCCAAGACCCAAAATTATGAATCGAGTTAGAAGCACCATCTCAACGACAAAAAAAAAATAAAAAAAAAATGCAATATTCTTTTCTATTACTTTGTGATTTTGCAGTTCACTTATTGAAATTAAAATACAAATGTGTTTAAATTATTAGACTCAGTATTCATTTTCCTTAAATTTTATTTTGTGTACAAAATTGCATCGGCATAATTAATTCTAATTAGTATTTTTTGAATTCCTTGCTCATTTTATTATATGACACGCATGCTTTTCAACATTAATAAAAAAGTTTTTGATAATGTTAGTTTGGGGACATTGTGCTCCATCTTGCATAAAGTGAATGAGTCGTTACTAAATCAGGTTTACCATGTGCGAGTAGTTGCTTTTAAAGAACGTTTTATGCCCTCTACATTAGGTTTCTGGGTAGATTTACAAGATTTCTGTGGGACAAAATCCGTAAACATTCATCGATTCTTTACTGATAAACTGCAAAACAACTGGCTGATGAAAAAAATGTACGAAGATATTCATAATTGCGAAATAGAATTCATGCGTCTTACGATGTTCGACTGGACTTTAAATTACCAAATCATATATTTCACAATATGTTAGAATTAGGAGACATGTACATTGAATGTTAAACAAAGGAGGAGTTCCTCATGTGTTTTAATTCCTTTCTCACTAACAAAGTAATAGTAATATTTCAAGAATTAATAGCAGTTAGTAACAAGCAAAATTGAGGTCACGGAAGAAATAAAAAGTCGTTTAGTATCGGGCAATGCATGTTTCTATTCAGTCCAAAAACTTCTAACATCGCGATTAATATAAAGGAAATTGAAATTAAAAATATACAGAACGGTTATTCTGCCGGTAATGCTTTACGATTGCGAAAGTTAGAGAATGACCCAAGGAGATTAACATAAATTACGTGTGTTTGAAAATAAGATTTTGAGAAAGAAATACGGGCCGAAATGGAACGAGATGACTGGAGAATGGAGGGCACTGCATAATAAAGAACTTCACGGACTGTACGACTCACCCGATATTGTAAGAATAATGAAATCACGACGACTAAGATGGGCAGGCGATGTAGCTCGGATGGGAGAAAAATGAAGATTATATTCCATCTTGGTTGGAAAGCCGGGGGACAAGAGACGGTTGGGAAGACCGAGACGACGTTGGGAGGACAATATTAGAAGGGATCTTCGAGAAGTAGGTGTTTGAGATTAAAACTGGCTTGATCTTGCCCAGGATAGATCCCGATGACGAACGTTTGTTACTACGGCGATGAACTTGCGAGTTCCGTAAGCCATAAAGTAAGTAAGTAATAGCAATTAATACACAAAACAACATTTATAAAAGTTTTACGTTCAAATTGATCACATCTGTTATAACCTTTTTACAACGACAATGTGAATTATTGAGCATGCCTGATACTAAACTCATGCCTGATATTATATCTGTATATTACAGAAATATATGTGGTAAATACAGGGTTTGATTATTTTAGAAAACCCATGAAAATCCCAGATCAATTTCAGTTCTGATATACGTGTATATGAGCCCAGAAACCTCACAGTTCATGCGGATATATGACCGAGAAGAAACAGCGCCATTCTTGGTTTCTTTTGTTTAAGCCAATAGATATTCAGCAATGATAAAATGTAATCACAAAGCTGATTAGCTTTTCTTACTAATCATGTAGTAACTATAATATTAACAAAATTCTTGCACATCAGTGACTATGAACTTTTTTCGTGTACTCCTGTACAATACATATGATCCAAAATGGTATACATTTATGTAAAGGATAGGAAATCTTCATCAGTTTTGATAAGCAAGAGAAATTTCTGGAAAAGACCCATGTTCTTAAACTCATCTATAACTTCTAAACTGACGGATGATACAATTTCTTGTTTCACACTTAACACTAACAACACTTGCAATCTATCTTGTTTTGGGGTGGTTCTTAGTTTGGTTTACACTATGATCAGTTTCGAAAACACCTTTCACAAGAGCAAGTAACCACCTGAATCTTTCAGAAGCTCTGAAGAACACTTTATAGCAAAGACTTTACATTGTTAGTTTTTCGTATTTTCCATCCACTCCAACCGCTCTTTTAAGAATTTTCAAACACTTTCAGTGGGGGTTGTAGGTTCGCCTCTTAGGAGCCTCACTTCAGCAGACAAATCTTCAGACGACAACCTGAAAAACCTTGCTAAAAGGGAAACTTCATTTTAGTTGGAAACATATCCAGGGAGTTTGCAACGACTTGCAAAGTTTCTTGCTTCTATATTCTGTCGATGTCAGAAATGAAAGATTCTATGACAGGGGAGAAGTGCCTAATTCCTCTCTCTTCTTCTTTTGTTCCATACCAAAACAGTGTGCTTGGAAATTCATCTTGAAGTCCTCATAGCTACGTCGTGTTCAACTGGTGACTGAGATTGATCATTGAAGAGTTCTCATGATGTCCACATTTACTCGTATCGTCAGTAACAATTGCTATAACTTTATTGTAAACCTTCTTCTTTATCTAGGTTATAAGGAGTTTTATTTTGAATATATTTTCAGGCCTTTAGGTATAGACCTCAGGCCGGGATAGGGTGGGGGAGAAGGCGTTGGAAGGTAGACTGCCAGAGCCTATTTTTGTAT
>JAGDQP010055568.1:0-13111 GCA_022664845.1 Lepisma saccharinum
TATTGGATCATTAGGTTTTCAGAAAGTTTCATAGGCAATAATGATAGGGCCTAATAATTACATTTTTGGATTTATCTTTAAATAGTAACACAGTATCCTTTAAGCGGAATTTTGTGAAGTCAAAATAGTTAACCAAAAGGGCAACATGTGACATTCCTTTAGCTTTCAAAGCTGATTGATGTTTTCATGTGTGACATTTTAGAATGGAGCGAATTAAAATTTCCTTATCTTTGAAAACGGAATTCTGCTGAAATATTTAAGAAGTTGTTGAAAACCAAACTACGAACAACGTTTCCATATATGAAGAAGTCAGGAAGACGCTATGGAATCTGCCACCCATTCCCCCGTAAAATTCTCTTCGCCTCATGAAAATCATTTATGTGTGTTTAACCCCATTATGATCGGTGCTCTGCCCAAATGCAAATCCTGACGCGAACGTCTGGGCAAGGCGAACCGAGAGTGGTTTGCAATAGCCTTACATTGGATGCAGATAAAGTCCTAAGAATAGAATCTACAGTTTAATGTGGACTCCGAACCACTTGTATCGCCAGCAAGAATTGACCCCGTGATTAGGGCTGTGCTGGAGGGGCTCGCGCGACCCCTTTATTGAATAGATTTGTTCTGAAACTTGTGTTCAATAGTTATAACTCTTCTGTTCCGAGCCCTTGGTAAAGTAATTTGAATCAAACTCCTGTCCAGGATCCCTTAATTATAAGGCAGCGATCTTTACCAACCACTCACTCACAGGAACTGTGTAAAGCAGGAAGTAAAACATCATAAGACCGCCCCCCAAATTTATCCTGCAACCTGCATTTTGTAGCTTGTGATCCGCCTGGACTTCGTATGAAACTTCCAAAATGGAAATACTGACTAAAAGCATATTGTTATGTGTTTATGTCGATGTTCCCACGGGGTCTGGTTGCATGTATGTCTACTACTCTGTTTCATTGTTTACATTTCATGTATTACAAAAGTAGGTTGAATCCAGTTTTAGTGCATCATAGTAAAAAAGAGCGTAAAATACTTGCGTCTACCCACAAGTCACTGGAATTAAAATGGCGACTTACTAAAGCGGAAGTCGCCCACTCTCGCTTATCCTTGAAATTTTGATATTTTGAAACTGGTTAAATCAAGATAGGCTCAGATTGCCCGATATTATATTTAAAATATAATCTGTCAAAAGTTAAAATTTGTGTTGCGTTGAACTTATCACGTTGCACGAAGTGTATTAGAACTTTTAATTGAAGTTTTAACTTCTAGATTTGTTAATGACAATTTTGTTTTGGTGATGTTAGATTCGTTCAGGCTGGTTTAGTTAAAATAGACAACAATAAATGATCGTATCATAATGTAGCAATACTTATCCAAAGCTGGGTTTGTTCGTAAAAGTGATATTATATATTCATTTCATAATCTGACATGACAAAAAGGACATACATACACATGTTTACTTACCACACAATACATACAGACAAAATGAAACACATATACTCAATTTTACATTTTCCACGCATTTGAACTTGGTTATTCATAGGGGTTGAGCTCGTTGGCAAAATGGAGTAGAGGAAACGCGCTGGACATTGCAGTCCAAAACCAACCTAACATGGGTTCGAATCCTGTTCAAGCCAAAGATTTTTTACAAAGCAATCGTGAATAATCTAATCATCTCTTCTCATACAAAACGGAGAATATTTCCGACTGTTGAGTGGAGCAAGTGAGTCACTATAGCCAGGAAGACGATTTGCGAATGTTGGTTGGGAAAGTTCAAATCAAGTCTCAGGGGGTTACGTGGAAAGTTAACACGCCATTGATCATAAATATGCACTTTTCATTTTATTATTCTTAGAAAGAAACACTATAACATTTGTTAAGCAAGTGTTGGATACAGCCAAATGTGGAGTATCGCTAGCGTGCGGGACTTCTAATTTGAAAACCTGGGTTCGATTCCCCACCAGCCAGTTTCTTTTTCGCATACACTGAAGTATTCAAACAGATTTATCTGCGGGTTATGGAGAACCTATGGAGCATCACTGGTCAGAATCCGAGTAAACAGTGCGTGTGCTGTTTAGCATAATGATAATGTAATTTTCATGTTTTTCATTGGTCTCTTTCTCTTCCTCTCTTTGTCGCTGTATTCTTATCGTATCTTTGCTGCGTCTTTCTCTTCTTCTCCTCTCTATCTATTTATCTTTATTTTTCTCTTACTTTACACACACTCTCTCCTTTTGTGCGTCTTCCAGAGATAATTTCGGGCCACTTTCGATGACCCGGTGATAGGGCCTGACCCAAACATAAGTGACCCGGTAAACCGATTGACCCGGTCTGGAAACCCTATTTAACTGGGAATTTCGGCGTCGTATTTTTCTTGTTCTCGGGGTCATATCTCCGGTCCTGGTCACCCCTTAAAGAAACATTGTTCAAACGGAATGAAATAATTAAAATCTCTCCTTCATCCTACGGGTTATCAAGTATAAATCGAATCAATGGGTCAGCATGACCTACAGTATCTACTGTTTTTTTAATCAGTGATTCCGCTAGACCCCGGCCCCTGTAGGGGATGTCAGTCCAAATTCTCGAGACTACCCCCAACTTTAACATATTGCGGACAAAAGTTGATAGAAACTGTGCAAAACTCTACGTCCACCCTCCCAATTTTGACTTTACGCCCCCAATCTGAAAATCCTGGTAGCATCCTTGATTACAAAGTATTCCGAACCAGTATGTTTAATAAACCCCACCGAATTTGCAGACTAACCCCGCGTAAAACAAATAATGTGTGTTACACATTTGACATTATCCTAGATGTGTTTCAAAACTCTGGAGTTTCACTGGAAATCATAAGTATTTAATCTGACCTCCAAGTTTGGTCTCCATTTTGAAAGTGATTTAATGAATTTTTGAAGCACCTTTTATATATTCGAATAACCCTGCAAAAATATAAATTTACTTCTCTCTTGCTGTTAGATTTGATTTGTGGGAATTGAACTTTATACTGTGGGAACTGAACTTAATAGTTTTTACTACGTTTAAATTCCATATTTTTTATCTGTACTTCTTCTTCTTCTATTTCCCCTTCTCTCTTTCTCACTCTCTCTCTCTCTCTCTCTCTCATTTCTCTGCATCTGTCTTACAGACATCCATCGGTTTCAATGTTTCATTGTATGTTTAAATTTCTCCCTTGATCAACTTATGTATATTGATTCGTCTCGCTTTCATTTTATCGATACTAATACATGTCTATTTAAAAAAAAAAACATGTTCATGATGTTTGCTGATTTTAGTATGGGCGAGACGAAGGAAGGAGAAAGAGGGTGTCTGTTTACTAGAAACGATTATGGGATAAGAAGGTGCCATTTGGGTTACCTAGCTGTACGGCGTTCGCTGTCGCAATATTTTTGATGCGAAGTGTACCATCCCGGTATATGCCTGGCGTGACTGAGGAAAACACTGGGAAAACCTAAATCAGGACAGTCAGCCGCTGGTACCGAACCGAGGTCCTCCCGAATACGAAACCAACGTTCTACCAAGTAAGGTACGGTGCTCGGAAGAAAGCATACTCGTTTCGATGTTTAACACATGCACGCACACACAATATCATAGGCAAGCCCATACAAAATAACGTAAATAACAACATAATATCAGAAATTATCAAGCATAAATATCGTGCATCGTGCCCTATTTTTAAGAACTGATAGAAACAGACCTTTTCTCTTGTCTCTCATGCATAACGTTAGTGTTCTATGGAATTCATTAAGAAAGAAAAAAGAAAGAAACCATGGGTTTTAAAATTCATTTTTGTTTCTCCATATTCGGTAAGGATCTTTTCTATTAGACAATTTGAATTAAACTCTTCAGTACCCTTCAACAAGTGGCCCACCTAAAATAAAAATGGTGTTAGGTTTCCTATTTTATTGTTTGAAATGGGACTCTCTAAAGTTTTTCATTATTTGCTATATACTACAAGAAATCATAAATATATTTTTCAGAACCCAGGACATGTGATAATGTTTTCTCTTAAAGAAAAGAAAATTCCAACCCTTGCTCGCTCACTCACACTCTCTCAGAATCACACACCGCCAACTCAACGTTAGTTGGGTGGCCTATCTGCTGGGCTTAGAGAAAACTCGTGTATAACAAAGTCATGTGAACATAATTTTGGCCATGATAGTACATGAACATATGGTCCGACTGTACATTGGATAAGCCATACATGCTACTGCAGCATACACCTAGACTGTGCTGACACCGCGGTTGAACACGTGGAGTGCTGAAATTACACTTAGTATTATGTCTGCGAACGCCATCACACTGTCATCTCCATATCGGCAGTGTTAGTGGCCGTTCGATGTGCTAAGTATGGTACCAGGTTCATACCAGTTGAGGCATGTTGTTTACAGACATTGTCGAAAATTAAGCGAGGATCTGTGACAACCACTGCGAATGGTGGTCATCGGTTCAGGAACCTTGGAGTTTAATTTAAAAATACAAAATGAAGGTACAATATGTTCTCACGCTGACCTCAACGAGTAGATCTTACTCGTTTAATTTGAGAACTGCTGATTATATAAGAGAGAAGAGAATAATCACGTTCCGTGATCAAATCCAACTCTCTCCTCGATATATTCATAAAAAGTAAACAATAACAATATATTTTTAAAAGAATTAATACCTAATATAGAAGATGAAGATGTAAAAGAACGAGTTAAAAGCCTATAATTGTAAGTATTCTTATTGGTCAACGTTATATGAAATACTTGTAATTTTATAGAGTTTGGCCATTTACAAAACGTGAGAAAAATGTGTTTAGTTTGGATTCATCTTTTAAAAATGAAGCCTTAAAAGACGACGATAAAAGAAAGTCAATAACCTTTGTATTTGTAATATTAACAACATTTTCTTTACGAAGTGTCAGAACTTTTCATGTTTCTGTTGCTGGATTTGATTACTTCTTCTTTCAGTTTATCTAGGAAGATACGATTAAAGCTTATTTCGTTTATTTTGAATTTAAGTTAATGTTTTGAATGTTAAAATTTCATACATTAAGAAGTTTTTGGTCACCATCTGTTTAAATGGAATAATAATTTCAATAGGCTTCAATTCAATATTAATTTGTAGATAATATAAGTTAGAAAGCTCGTTCATTTTAAGCTGCTGACAGTAACTAAAGTCTAAATCACATTTATGGCTCTCTCTTTCTGAATATATTTAAGGTCTTTTGATATTTTGGCTCAGGCCGGGATGGGTTCGTTAGAGGATGGGGAAGCTATCAGTCAGAGGCTTACTTAACCTACCATCCCGAATTCGGTTTGGTGAAACTATGGGAAACCTCATTCGGGATAATCGGTGGCTACCCATTGCAAATCCGAAGTCCACGGCGGTAGCGTGTGTCTCTTCCTTTCCAATTCTACACTTGTAAAATGAAAAAAAAAAAAAGTTGTTTAAAAAGTGGTAAAGCCTTGACAATTGAATCTCTTTGTTGCAACAGAATTTAGTTACTTTCTTCCTTGCCGACGCAGCCAGGATAATTTTGCTACTGGCTGACGTTCTCTTGGCTTGGTGTGCTTGTATAGCTAAAAGACTTCTCATATTATCAAAACATAATATTAATAATCCTTTATTATCAATCAGTCCAAGTACGTAATACAATGTAAGAAAACGAACTAAAGCGGTTCACATTAAGAACAAATGAATGACGACAAATGTTTCTAGTGGTGGCCAAATTGAAAATCAGCTATACTGTTTCTCACTTGTACCCAATGACCGTTTTCGATCAAGTGTGGGAGGATTGTGAATAATAAATCAGGTGAAACTTAAACAAATTAGCTTATTTCTAAGCGGAATAATATAATCTTTAATGAATGTAGTGCAAGCAAATCTATTCACTTTATATCGAGATTTATGGGGATTAAGAGGAAGTCAGTCTTAAGTTCAAAACCTTAGCCGAACTCCTCTTGCAAAAAGACAAATACAGAAATCAATAATATTTTGTTTTCAATTTATCATACATAGTCTACAATATTATAAATTGCCACTTTGTATATAAAAATGCAAAGGAGCTCTTGTTAAGAAGGTTATTTTAATTTATAAATCTAACAAATTACGTTCAGATTTTACTGCTCGAAGAAAGATAATACTAGATAATTTTCTTCTGTTTCTGAGGTGCATCCATTATTTAAAGTTGCAGTGATACATAAGTATCTATTATGTACCCTTGTCGCCATCTACTGACCATCATTTATTTCAAAGCACAGTGTTTGTACTTATCAAAATGTGGTTCTTGTGCAGTTTAGTGGGACAGTTTGTAGGTGGTTGAACCTATATCATCCAATTTGCAGTCAACTACCGATATTTGAATGGTTGCCAGTGCAGCAAACATGGAACAGAAAAATGTAAAATCTTACATATTATTCCACGTACGGAGTAAATTTATAAATGTAGAAATTCGCAGAAAACGACATAATTTTAAATTGTATCTTTTGACCGTATTTTGAAGGCCTATTATTATTTGTTATTTAAAGTCAGTCAACGTCTGACAGAGCTCGTAGTGCAGCAAACATTGAACAGAAAATTATGTAGAAATTATCCTCCCTGCTAGCCAAATTTATAAAGAAAAGGAACTAACAATGTAAAATCTTAAAGAACCTATGTGTTACTAACAATGGGAATGCTTTTTGGTCGTGTCATGTGATACCCTGAGACCAGAAAGGACGATCATTCATCTGTGAATTGCTATCTTCCTCTCCAAACTGACCAATGACTACTCGATTACTGTATAGTACAACAGACTGGAAACAACCTTGTAAGTCGTAAACGCATGAAGGGGGGGGGGGAAACAAAATATTGAATAGAAGTAACGTGGGTGCTGCGCTACCGGATGGGGGAGATGAGAATCATGGCAGTCATTTTGAAAGCCGCCATTTTGGAAATTGTTCGAGAGTTTGTAATGGAAAGTGGGTCATGTGACATATCGTTTTAGGCTAGCTTGTTTCAAGAAATCCACATCTAAAGTCAGTTTTTATCTACCTTTATTTATTTAGGAGATAGAGAGACCTTCAATGTTGGGATTTTACGTTCTACATGTGTGCGAAGTGGTATACATTTGGGCGGACACACAAACCTGGTGCCGGAGATGGTGTAGCACGTTGATTTTTCACGATACACTGTATGGCTGATGAGTATGCTTTTTTTAAAAGTGCATATGAGTCGTCTATGAAATGATTATAGCAGAGGAGAAGGGAACAATGGCTACATTTTACAAATACGAATCCTTCACATTCAGCAACATCACCTGACTGTAAGTGAATATCAGAAACTTGTTCTACAACGTTGTAAAAGTTGGTAATTTCAGCTGGAACATCATATCCTGACTTTCTCCATCCATAGATTAACATATTTTGAAATGATTTTGCACCATGTTGATTGTACACATCATAAAACATGTTCATTATGACTACTCGGTCATGAAGTTTTGTTTAAGAAGTTGTGAAGTTACATCTCACAAAATCGTGAATTCTTCTCACGTAAATGTTCAGCTGGCGAAAGAAATACACGTCCAATAGTTGCACGTATTTTGTTCGTATCATAGACCTGTCTCTGGGCAAAATACTAATCATATTTTCCTACCAAACAGGTAGATAAATAAAGGTAGACAAAAACTGACTTTAGATTTGGATTTCTTGAAACTAACTAGCCTAAAACAATGTCACATGACCCCTCTTTCCATTACAAATTCCCGAACAAGTTCCAAGATGGCGGCTTTCAAGATGACTGCCATGATTTTCATCTCCCCCATCTGATAGCGCAGCACCCACGTTACTTCTATTCAATATTTTGTTCCCCCCCCTTCATGCGTTTACGACTTACAAGGTTGTTTCCAGTCTGTTGTACTATACAGTAATCTAGTAGTCATCGGTCAGTTTGGAGAGGAAGATAGCAATTCACAGAAGAATGATCGTCCTTTCTGGTCTCAGGGTATCACACTCTTCAGGAAAAACATATTTTCGCACTGAATTTTTTGTTCGAGCTAAAAACATTCCCTTGTAAGATATTTCTTCTTAATATTCGAA
Organism: Lepisma saccharinum; assembly: GCA_022664845.1. Lineage (NCBI taxonomy): Eukaryota > Metazoa > Arthropoda > Insecta > Zygentoma > Lepismatidae > Lepisma > Lepisma saccharinum. The sequence goes on from JAGDQP010055568.1 coordinate 8,067, forward strand.
TATTTATTCATATTATTATTATTAATGCTCTTTTCAATCAAGACATTTGTATAACCACCTTGCTTGTGGTTGTAACTTACTTGGTGGAGGGTTTATGTAACATTCGAAAGGTCGTGAGTTCCAATGTCTTAGGATTTGCACGGTTTCCTTCGGTTACACCAGGCAAATAATACCTTGAATATTGCCAGAGTGGATTTCTTTCTATATCTCTCACTTTGTTGTTGTTGATATCTTATAAAATGGCATTTGAACTGTATTGAGAATTTGATTTTATGACCTTTAGGCATCTTTGGCTCAGGCCGGAATTGAATAGGGGAGTAAATGCAGAAGCTAACGGCAAGGCCTTACTTAAGATTATTCCAGCATTCGTACGGGGAAACTTGGAGACACCCTGCAAAGCTTCAGTCGGGATAGTCGGCATATCGCGGATTTGAAGTCCACGATTTTACTTACCACTTTCACCACGAGTGTTTGGTAGCCGTATTTAAAATTTGTTACATAAATAAATTAAAAATGTGAAAGTTATTGATTTCCCAAATGTTGATACTCTTTAGAACAATTAATTGCAAAATCAAGTAATACAGAAAACTATATCGTACAATGTAGAAGAGTGTGAAAGTGATTGGAATTGATCGGCTGCAGTCGGGCAGCAACGTATGCCTATATAAATATATTTTTAGGGGGTTTGCAAGATGAGGAAAACACATTTTGAGTGTTTTTATGAAGTGAAAATAATTCCTTGAACAGTTATTTTGTCCTTAAATGTCATTTTACCCTCCATGAAGTCAAAAACGAATTTTCAGCAACGAATACACCGGAAGTACAACTTGTTTTGGAACGAACACCTGCCCTACGCGACCTTTTCTATCCCAACGACATTTTTGTATTGTATACGATTTTCCATTCGGCATTGGTCAGTCATGTTCAGTGCCGTAGCCAAGGGGGGGGGGAACCCGTGAACGTGCCCCCTCCTTACGATTCGGGCTATTTTTTTTTATTTGCCGGGCATATAGCATCTTTTCGAGCGATTCATTAACATATACAGGATTTTTACACATTTCCGTTATTATTAATAAAGTATACATAACTTTCACTCTCTACCCTGATTATTTATCAACTTAAAAACAATTAAATATTTTATTTACTCTGAGCTGTCAGGCAGTGCGAATTTGTCCAATTTTCATGTCTTTTGTCCCGAAATGGAAGTCATTGTAATGGCTGGTAGTAGGTTCCTTCTTCACAACTATATTTAGAAACTGGGATTTAGGAACAAAGGGCCTTTGCCCACTAACCATTTGCGAGCAAGGCAATCTTATTTATTAAGTATGTATTTATCAAGATTTTAATCACCTTGCGAATATCTATGACATTTTTTTCAAAGTAAATAATCAGAAACCAGCTTTCACTGATACATAAATAGAAACAAGAATTTTTAATGTAAAAATTTTGGTCAGGTATGTACGAATATTAAATATTATTTAATATTTTTCTTATTCCATCATAATACGTTTTAAAACTCGAAGAATCATGCAGCAGGCTATGAGAATTGTCTATTCAGGTGATTCTGTAAGAACAGTTTCTTCGGAGAATATTTTTTGTATAAATAGAAACGAGTTTTTACTGAACGTAAAATCAAATATAGATTATTATTATTATTGAAATAACAGTACTTGCTCAGCCGTTATTTTCGGAGCATTCTGGACTGGAATTCGTTAATTCGTTTTGTAAGTAGCTCTTAAATTGTTTCAACACCGAAAATCGTGAGTCTCTAACGGGAATCAAACCCGGAACCATGTGTACCAAGTGCAAAAAGTGTGTTAACTACTCGGTTGAGAAGGGTTATATGTATATGAGACAAAGAGTTTATCTGTGCCCCTCCCTTAACAAAATCCTGACTACGGGCCTGGTCATGTTGACGTCATTAGAAAATGTAGCCAATCAGACGAGTACTAACAGTGACACCGTATAAAGTAAGTGAAACCGTTTTAATAGGTGAAGACCCCGCCGTACCCTGCGTGGATTTTCATAGAATATTTTTAGATGTCACCAAAATCCAGATAGAAGAATAAAGGTGTGGCGAATCTTAAAGGAAAAATAAATAATTGGCAGGTGTTAATTGGAATAATTATTAATAATTCACCCACTCAAATAAAGTCAGTGCCGGATCTAGGAGGGGCAAGCGCCCCGGGCGGCACGTTTAGGGGCGACAAATAGCTAAAAATAAAAATAATAAAAGCTCCTAAAAAGGAAGTAAAATTGTTATTACATTGAAACTGACCTAAACGTGTTCAAAATTTTAATAAGACATTTTTATGTTATTCCATACAACGTATCTTCATCTCTAAAATTCAAAACCGCGATTCAAGTGGAGTTATCAATAGCGAAGCCACGACAAGCTTCAGAGAAGATAACAAAAGTACACTACGTCATGCGAGCCAATGTTGTAGCCGTCGCGTCGGCAGGTCGTGTTGTTTGGCTAAAAAGAACGATGGAAAGGGCGGCAAAATTTAACTTTGGCCCTCCTAGGAAAATTTCTAGATCCGGCACTGAATAGAGCACCAACAATAGACAGAAACAAATAAATCGTCACCTTGGAACCAGAAGGTACTATGTCCACTTTTTTAGCAAAATGGAGTAAACACTGCAGTCAAAGACCTTGTACTGAAGGGCATCAAACCTAAAAATAATATTTCACAAAACAACCTCCAAGTGCCTAGAAATGTTAGAAACACAAACGTCATTTAGGGGGCTATGGAGAGCAATTGCCCCCTGACTTTGAGAATATAAAGAAGCTGAAACGTGAGAAAACTTCTTTAAAAAGAAAAGTTTAACCGACATAAAAATAGGCTGAAAAGTAAAGACATTGCCATTTTTTGTTTCAATTTCGATTTTTTTAGGGACTTTGGAAACAATTTTTTAACTAAAGCAACTACTTGTACAGCTATGGACATAAAGATTGTCGCATGTCTATAGCTGAGATTTCTTCTCTCAAAAATAAATATATTAAAGCGTCGTATAAATTCACTGACTTGCAATGATAAGCAGAATTGCGTAACGTATTTGTGTGAAAAATATTGTCCTGATATATAGCCAAACAAGGGTAATATACAATAAAATTAAATTTTGCGTCGAAAAAATTGTAAGTGCAAAAATCCCAGCAAGTTGTAAAGTTCCCTTATTTTTCCTCCGCAAGGGGATTATTTTGTGACCCAAGGGGAATTTTTAATTCCAGGCTTTGCTAACAAATTAAATACTTGATTAATTTAATGAGGACATAATTATTTACGACGTAGATGAGGTTCAATTGTATTAAAAATAAATTACCATATTTCTTTAAATAATGTAACTCAATTTCCGTTCCGTAAACCCAAACTGTTATAAATAAATGTCAAATGAGATACTGTTTCAAGAAGTTAGAAAATATCTAATTTACTAATGACAATCACTGCCCTCTATTAGTAATTGAATGAACTACATGATTTGTCTAGTTATTTCTACCGGTATTTTTAATTGAAGTGTGTAATCAGGGCATATATTAACAAATTGTTTTAATTTTAAATAACTTATAATAAAAAAAACAGTATATATTTTATCTTGTCAGATTTGCGAAAACCGTTTTTCAAAACCTTGGGTTAAAAGAGAAAGTCTTCTTGAAACGTAATAAAATAAAACTGTCATTTCATATACATTTCTAGAATGCAGGGTGATGGCAATCTAGCCTATTAGTTTAGGGCAACGGTTCACAAACATTTGACATGTTGAGAAATGTGTCCGTGTAGATGAATTTTCGAACAACTTAAGCCAGGGATTATTTAGGGGTGGAGGGTGGTTCCGGACTCCCTCCCCCGAAATTCGGATATGTTTAGTAATATTAGTATAATTTTTGGCAAAATTATATGCATTTTACGTAAATTTCACACACATACAGACCTCGGGTCCTTATTGTGAAGGCGTTGGTTCTTCGTGAAACCATATTCTAGATGTGTGCCTGTTTTAAGCAAGCGATTTTCAATGGCAGGTTCGCGAAAATATTTTACCAGATCCAGGCAAAGAGCTGTTATTTATCTATTTTGCTGAATCTGGAAACATACTTTTCATTTTCTTTCAGCAACAAATACGTAGTTTAAAAAATATAATGCCAACGCTCGAACTCCAAATAAACTGTAAACCTACTATCAGTTCCCAACTATTGCAGAGCTCCATAGATCAGTGGCGGCTCAAGTTAATCTGAGGCCGGGAGCAAGTCAACTTGATTGACGCCCGTTCATGATAACAATCGTGAACTCACTCTGCTACTGTTGGCCGAAAATCTAATTTTCCGTTATTTGCAGCCCCTCGGGAAAGCTCAGTTGCCAAGGCAGATATTTTTTCGCTCACTCGCCGTAACCTATACGTAAAAATGGCTTCTTAGAATCTGAAGAGTCATGCTTGTCAAGCGAATAAAGAGTTCTGAGACGGCATTGCTGTTACGTCACCTACCACCATTGATGTGCTTCATTCATTAGGCGATTCACTTGTGTCAGTGACCGGCAGGGGCACCACTAGCCCCTCTCACGCCACCACTGCCAGAGATATCTAGTTACCTCCGTAACTCGAAAATTTTGCGTAATGACGACAAATGTGATGTGCCTACAAAGTTATCGTAACGATAAACGTATGGCGGCAAGCAAGCAGCGTTGCCAGTGTGTATTGATTTCCAAAAATCCCGCATTTGCGAATTGCTCAATTATTGAAAGTAAATATTTTTTCGACACAGAACTAGCTATTTTTGTAACATTACTAGTGTGTAGGAAATTATTTATTATTATTATTATTACTTGCATGTTGTGTAAACATAAATCCGAACAAAAACACCAGAGGTGCAAAAAGTGGAGCCAAGTTCTTTAGCCCTAAAAAGGTGTGAAATGGGAGACGGATGAGCCAAATTCCTTGGTGACAGCATGTAACAGGAACAAAGGAACTTGGCGCGAGCTGGCAACAGCCTTAAGGTTGGTGGCGGTGGACGTAGTGGGTTTTAGGATCCCCAACACCCTTATAGCTTGAGG
>JAGDQP010055569.1:0-13111 GCA_022664845.1 Lepisma saccharinum
ATAAGATCCCTGGAGATATTTCATAGTTTTCCTAGAGATATTTCATGTGTTCCCTGGAGATATTTCATAGGTTTCTTTGAGATATTTGATATGTGTCCTAAAGATATTTGATAGGTGTCCTAAAGATATTTGATGGGTGTCCTGGATACATTTGATTTGTGTCCTGGAGATATTTGATGGGAGTCCTGGAGATATTCGGTCGGTGTCCTTTAGATATTTGATCGGTATCCTTGATATATTTGATCGTTGTTCTGGAGATATTTGATCGGTGTCCTGGTGATAACTTATCGGTATTTTCGGAGATATTTGATGGTTGTCCTGGAGATATTTGATCGGTGTCCTAGAGATATTTGATGGTTTTCTTGGAGATATTTGATCGGTGTCCTGCAGATATTTATTGTTGTCTTGGACATCTTTGATCGGTGTCCTCTAGGTAATTGGGGAGAGTCCTAGAGATATTTCATGGGTATCGTGGAGATATTTGATGGGTATCCTGGAGACATTTGATGGGTGTCCTGGAGATATTTGATGGGTGTCCTGGAGATATTTGATGGGTATGCTGGAGATATTTGATCGGTGACCTGGAAATATTTGAACGATGACCTGGAGATTTTTTATCGGTGTAGTGGAGATATTTTATCGGTGTCCTGGAGATATTAGATGGATGTCTTGGAGATATTTGATTGCTGTCCTGCAGATATTTGAACGGTGTAATGTAGATATTTGATAGATTCCTGGAAATATTTGATCGGTGTCCTGGAGATATTTGGTCCGTGTCCTGGAGATATTTGGTCAGTGTCTTGGAGATATTTGATCTATGTCCTGGAGATATTTTGATAAGTGTCCTGGGGAGATTTGAACGGTGTCCCGGAGATATTTGATCGGTGTCCTGGAGATATTTGTTTGGTGTCCTTTAGATATTTGATCGGTGTCCTGGGGACTTTTGAACGGTGTCCTGGAGATATTTATCGGTTTCCTGGAGATATTTGGTAGGTGTCCATGACATATTTCATGTTTCTTGGTGACATTTCTTAGGTTTCCTGGAGATTCTTCATAGGTTTCCAGTACATATTTCATAGGATTCTTTGGGATATTTGATATGTGTCCTATAGATATTTGTTAGGTGTCATGGAGATATTTGATAGGTGTCCTGGTTAAATTTGTTGGGTGTCCTAGAGATATTTTGTCGGTGTCCTGGAGATATTTGATCCGTGTCCTGGAGATATTTGATCGGCGTCCTGGAGATTTTTGATCGGTGTCCTGAAGCTATTTAAGCGGTGTCCTGGAGATATTTAAACGGTGTCCTGGAGATATTTGTTCGGTGTCCCGGAGATATTTGATCGGTGTCCTGGAGATATATTTTTGGTTTCCTGAAGATATTTGATCTTTGTCCTGGGGACATTTGAACTGTTTTAATCAGATATTTAAGTGGAGTCCTCGAGATATTTATTGATGTTTTGGACATATTTGATCGGTGTCCTCTAGATAATTGGAGAGAGTCCTGGAGATATTTGATGGGTATCCTGGAGATATTTGGTGGGAGTTCTGGAGGTATTTGATGGGTGTCCTGGAGATATTTGATGGGTGTCCTGGAGATATTTGATGGGTATCCTGGAGATATTTGATCGGTGACCTGGAAACATTTGAACGATGACCGAGAGATATTTGATCGGTGCAGTGGAGATATTTGATCGGTTTCCTAGATATATTTGATAGCTGTCCTCTAGATATCTGATCGGTGTCTTGGAGATATTTGATGGGTTTCCTGGTGATATTTGATGGGTGTCCTGGAGATAATTGATTTGTGTAATGAAGATATTTGATGGGTATCCTGGAGACTTTTTATGTGTGTCCTGGAGATATTTGATGAGTTTCTTGGAGATATTTAGTCGGTGTCCCGCAGATATTTATTGGTGTCCTGGACATATTTGATCGGTGTCCTCTAGATAATTGGAGAGAGTCCTGGAGATATTTGATGGGTGTCCTGGAAATATTTGATCGGTGTCCTGGTGATATTTGATGAGTTTCTTGGAGATATTTATTGGTGTCCTGGAGATATTTGATCGGTGTAATGGAGATAATTGGGGTTAGTCCTGGAGATATTTGATGGGTGTAATGGATATATTTGATGGGTATCCTGCAGACATTTGATTGGTGTCCTGGAGATATTTGATGGGTGTCTTTGAGATATTTGATCGGTATCCTGGAGATATTTGATCGGTGACCTGGAAACATTTGAACGATGACCAAGAGATATTTGATCGGTGCAGTGGAGATATTTGATCGGTTTCTTAGAGATATTTGATAGCTGTCCTCTAAATATCTGATCGGTTTCTTGGAGATATTTGATGGGTTTCGTGGAGATATTTGATGGGTGTCCTGGAGATATTAAATGTGCGTCTTGGAGATATTTCTTTGGTGTCCTGGAGATATTTGATCGTTGTCCTGGAGATATTTGTTTGGTGTCCTGGAGATATTTGGTTGATGTCCTGGAGATATTTGGTCGGTGTCCCGGAGATATTAAATGTGTGTCTTGGAGATATTCCTTGGGTGTCCTGGATATATTTGATCAGTGTAATGGAGATATTTGATCGGTGTCCTGGCGATATTAAATGTGTGTCTTGGAGATATTTCTTTGGTGTGCTGGAAATATTTGATCGGTGTCCTGTAGATATTTGATGAGTTTCTTGGAGATATTTATTGGTGTCCTTTAGATATTTGATCGGTGTAATGGAGATAATTGGAGTTAGTCCTGGAGATATTTGATGGGTGTAATGGAGATTTTTGATGGGTATCCTGGAGACATTTGACGGGCGTCCTGGAGATATTTGATGGGTGTCCTTGAGATATTTCTTGGGTATCCAGGAGATATTTGATCGGTCACCTGAAGATATTTGATCGCTTTCCCGGAGATATCTGATCGGTGTCTTGGAGATATTTGATGGGTTTCCTGGAGACATTAGTCGGTGTCCTGGAGATACTTGGTCAGTGTCCTGGAGATATTTGATCGGTGTCCTGGAGATATTTGATAAGTGTCCTGGGGACATTTCAAAGGTGTCCTGGAAATATTTGATCGGTGTCCTGGAGATATTTTTTAGTGTCCTTTAGATATTTGATCGGTGTCCTGGGGCATTTGAACGGTGTCCTGGAGATATTTATCGGCGTCCTGGAGATATTTGATAGGTGTCATTGAGATATTCCATGTTTCCTAGTGACATTCCATAGATTTCCTGGAGATACTTCATAGGTTTCCAGTACATACTTCATAGGATTCTTTGGGACATTTGATTTGTGTCCTATAGATATTTGTTAGGTGTCCTGGAGATATTTGATAGGTGTCCTGCAGGTATTTGTTGGGTGTCCTGGAGATATTTTGTCGGTGTACTGGGGACATTTGAACTGTTTTATGGAGATATTTTAATGGTGTCCAGGAGCAATTTAATCGGTGACCTGAAGATATTTGATCGTTGTCCTGGAGATATTTGATCGGTGTCTTGGAGATATTTGAACGGTGTCCTGGAGATCTTTGGTCGGTGTCCAGGAGATATTTGATCGGTGTCCTGGTGATATTAAATGTGTGTCTTGGAGATATTTCTTTGGTGTAATGGAGATAATTGATCGTTGTCCTGGAGATATTTGTTTGGTGTCCTGGAGATATTTGGTTGATGTCCTGGAGATATTTGTCGGTGTCCTGGAGATATTTGATCGGTGTCCAGGAGATATTTATAAGTGTCCTGGAGATATTTGAACGGTGTCCTGGAGATATTTGATAGGGATCCTTGAGATATTTCATGTTTCCTGGTGATATTTCATAGGTTTCCTGGAGATATTTCATATGTTTCAAGTAAATATTTCATAGGATTCTTTGAGATATTTGATATGTTTCCTATAGATATTTGTTAGCTCTCCTGGAGATATTTGATGGGTTTCTTGGAGATATTTTATCGGTGTCCCGGAGATATTTATTGCTGTCCTGGAGATATTTGATGGGTGTCCTGGAGATAATTGGTGGTAGTCCTGGAGATATTTGATGAGTGTCCTGGAGATATTTGATGGGTATCCTGGATATATTTGGTGGGAGTCCTGGAGATATTTGATGGGCGTCCTGGAGATATTTGATGGGTATCCTGGAGATATTTGTTTGGTGTCCTCGAGATATTTGATCGATGTCCTGGGGACATTTGAACGGTGTCCTGAAGACATTTGAACGGTGTCCTGGAGATTCATGTTCGGTGTCCTGGAGATATTTCGTGTTTCCTGGTGATATTTCATAGGTTTCCTGGAGATATTTCATAGGTTTCCCGTACATATTTCATAGGATTCTTTGGGATATTTGACTTGTGTCCTATATATATTTGTTAGGTGTCCTGGATATATTTAATGGGTGTCCTGGAGGTATTTGTTGGGTGTCCTGGAGATATATTGTCGGTGTCCTGGAAACATTTGAACGATGACCTGGAGATATTTGATCGGTGTCTTGGAGATATTTGATCGGTGTCCTGGAGATAATTGATCCGTGTCCTGGAGATATCTGATCGGTGTCTTGGAGGTATTTAATGGGTGTCCTGGATATATTTGATTTCTGTCCTAGAAATATTTGTTCGGTGTACTGGAGATATTTGATCTGTGTCCTCGAGATATTTGATGGGTTTCTTAGAGATATTTGATCGGTGTCCTGCAGATATTTATTGGTGTCCTGGAGATAATTGATCGGTGTCCTGGAAACATTTGAACAATGACCTTGAGATATTTATTGCTGTCCTGGAGATATTTAATCTGTGTCTTGGAGATATTTGATAGGTGGTTTGGAGATATTTGATCGGTTTCCTGGAGATATTTCTTTGGTGTCCTCGAGATATTTGATCGGTGTCCTGGGAACATTTGAACGTGTCCTGGAGACATTTGAACGGTCTCCTGGAAAATTTTGTTCGGTGTCCTGGAGATATTTCATGTTTCCTGGTGATATTCCATAGGTTTCCTGGAGATATTTCATAGGTTTCCAGTACATATTTCATAGGATTCTTTGGGATATTTGACTTGTGTCCTATAGATATTTGTTAGGTGTCCTGGAGGTATATGTTGGGTGTCCTGGAGATATATTGTCGGTGTCCTGGATATATTTGATCGGTGTCCTGGAGATATTAGATGGGTGTCTTGGAGATATTTGTTTGGTGTCCTGGAGATATTTGGTTGGTGTCCTGGAGATATTTGGTCGCTGTCCTGGAGATATTTGATCGTTGTCCTGGAGATATTTATTTGGTGTCCTTTAGATATTTGGTTGGTGTCCTGGAGATATTTGGTCGGTGTATTGGAAATATTTGATCGGTGTCCAGGAGATATTTATTGGTGTCCTGTAGATATTTGAACGGTGTCCTGGAGATATTTGATAGGTGTTCTTGAGATATTTCATGTTTGCTGGTGATATTTCATAGGTTTCCTTGAGATATTTCATATGTTTCCAGTATATATTTCATAGGATTCTTTGAGTTTTTTGATATTTCCAATAGATATTTGTTAGGTGTCCTGGAAATATTTCATGGGTGTCCTGGAGATATTTGGTGGGTGTCCTGGAAGTATTTTATCAGTGTCCTGGATATATTTGATTGGTGCCCAGGAGACATTCGAACGGTATCCTTTAAATATTTGATCGGTGTCCTAGAGATATTTTATATTTCCTGGTGATATTTCATAAGTTTCCTGGAGATATATCATAGGTTTCCAGTACATATTTCATAGGATTCTTTGAGATATTTGATATGTGTCCTATAGATATTTGTTACCTCTCCTGGAGATATTTGATGGGTTTCTTGGAAATATTTTATCGGAATCCTGGAGATATTAATTGCTGTTCTGGGGATATTTGATCGGTGTCCTGGAGACAATTGGTGGTAGTCCTGGAGATATTTGATGGGTGTCCTTCAGATATTTGATGGGTATGCTGGAGATATTTGGTGGTAGTCCTGGAGATATTTGATGGGTGTCCTAGAGATATTTGATGGGTATCCTGGAGATATTTGATAAGTGTCCTGGAAGCATTTGAACGATGACTTGGAGATATTTGATCGGTGTCCTGGAGATATTTGATCGGTGTCCTGGAGATATTTGATCCGTGTCGTGGAGATATCTGATCGGTGTCTTGGAGATATTTAATTTGTGTCCTGAATATATTTGATATCTGTCCTAGAAATATTTATTCGGTGTACTGGAGATATTTGATCGGTGTCCTCGAGATATTTGATGGGTTTCTTGGTGACATTTGATCTGTGTTCTGGAGATATTTATTGGTGTCCTGGAGGTATTTGATAGGTGGCTTGGAGATATTTGATCGGTTTCCTGGAGATATTTGTTTGGTGTCCTCGAGATACTTGATCGATGTCCTGGGAACATTTGAACGGTGTCCTGAAGACATTTGAGCGGTGTCCTGGAGATTTTTGTTCGGTGTCCTGGAGATATTTCGTGTTTCCTGGTGATATTTCATAGGTTTCCTGGAGATATTTCATAGCTTTCCCGTACATATTTCATAGGATTCTATGAGATATGTGATATGTGTCCTAAAGATACTTGTTAGCTGTCCTGGAGATATTGGATGGGTTTCTTAGAGATATATTATCGGTGTCCTGGAGATATTTATTGCTGACCTGGGGATAATTGATCGGTGTCCTGGAGATAATTCGTGGTAGTCCTGGAGATATTTGATAGGTGTCCTGGAGATATTTGATCGGTGTCCTGGAGATATTCGATCGGTGTCCTGGAGATATCTGATGAGAGTCCTGGAGATATTTAATCTGTGTCTTGGAGATATTTGATAGGTGTCCTGGAGATATTTGATCGGTTTCCTGGAGATATTTGTTTGGTGTCCTCGAGATATTTGATCGGTGTCATGGGGACATTTGAATGGTGTCCTGGAGATATTTATCGGCGTCCTGGAGATATTTGATAGGTGTCCTTGAGATATTTAATGTTTCCTGGTGACATTTCATAGGTTTCCTGGAGATACTTCATAGGTTTCGAGTACATATTTCATAGGATTCTTTGGGATATTTGATTTGTGTCCTATAGATATTTGTTATGTGTCCTGGAGATATCTGATGGGTGTCTTGGAGGTATTTGTTGGTTGTCCTGGAGATATTTTGTCCTTCTCCTGGAAATATTTAATCCGTGTCCTGGAGATATTTTTGGTGTCCTTTAGATATTTAATCGGTGTCCTGGGAACAATTGAATGGTGTCCTGGAGATATTTATCGGCGTCCTGCAGATATTTGATAGGTGTCGTTGAGATATTTCATGTTTCCTGGTGACATTTCATAGGTTTCCTGGTGATGCTTCATAGGGTTCGAGCACATATTTCATAGGATTCTTTGGGATATTTGATTTGTGTCCTATAGATATTTGTTAGGTGTCCTGGAGATATTTGATGGGTGTCCTGGAGGTATTTGTTGGGTGTCCTGGAGATATTTTGTCCATCTCCTGGAAATATTTGATCCATGTCCTGGAGATATTTTATCGGCCTCATGGAGATATTTGAACGGGGTCCTGGAGATCATTGGTCGGTGTCCTGGAGATATTTGAACGGTGTCCTGGAGATATTAAATGTGCGTCTTGGAGATATTTCTTTGGTGTCCTGGAGACATTTGATCGTTGCCCTGGAGATATTTGTTTGGTGTCCTGGAGATATTTGGTTGATGTCCTGGAGATATTTGGTCGGTGTCCCGGAGATATTAAATGTGTGTCTTGGAGATATTCCTTTGGTGTCCTGGAGATATTTGATCAGTGTAATGGAGATATTTGATCGGTGTCCTGGCGATATTAAATGTGTGTCTTGGAGATATTTCTTTGGTGTGCTGGAAATATTTGATCGGTGTCCTGAGGACATTTCAACTGTCTTATGGAGATATTTAAATGGTGTCCTGGAGATATTTGAACGGTGTCTTGGAGATATTTGATAGGTGTTCTTGAGATATTTCATGTTTGCTGGTGATATTTCATAGGTTTCCTGGAGATATTTCATATGTTTCCAGTACATATTTCATAGGATTCTTTGAGTTTTTGATATTTCCAATAGATATTTCTTAGGTGTCCTGGAGATATTTGATAGGTGTCCTGGAGATATTTGGTGGGTGTCCTGGAAATATTTTATCAGTGTCCTGGATATATTTGATTGGTGCCCAGGAGACATTCGAACGGTATCCTTTAAATATTTGATCGGTGTCCTAGAGATATTTTATATTTCCTGGTGATATTTCATAAGTTTCCTGGAGATATATCATAGGTTTCCAGTACATATTTCATAGGATTCTTTGATATATTTGATATGTGTCCTATAGATATTTGTTAGCTCTCCTGGAGATATTTGATGGGTTTCTTGGAAATATTTTATCGGAATCCTGGAGATTTTAATTGCTGGTCTGGGGATATTTGATCGGTGTCCTGGAGATAATTGGTGGTAGTCATGGAGATATTTGATGGGTGTCCTTCAGATATTTGATGGGTATGCTGGAGATATTTGGTGGGAGTCCTGGAGATATTTGATGGGTGTCCTAGAGATATTTGATGGGTATCCTAAAGATATTTGATAAGTGACCTGGAAACATTTGAACGATGACTTGGAGATATTTGATCGGTGTCCTGGAGATATTTCATCGGTGTCCTGGAGATATTTCATCGGTGTCCTGGAGATATTTGATCCGTGTTGTGGAGATATCTGATCGGTGTCTTGGAGATATTTAATTTGTGTCCTGAATATATTTGATATCTGTCCTAGAAATATTTGTTCGGTGTACTGGAGATATTTGATCGGTGTCCTCGAGATATTTGATGGGTTTCTTGGTGACATTTAATCTGTGTTCTGGAGATATTCATTGGTGTCCTGGAGATATTTGATCGGTGTCCTGGACATAATTGGTCGGAGTCCTGGAGATATTTGATGCGTATCCTGGAGATATTGTTGATGGGTATCCCTGAGATATTTGATCGGTGTTATGGAAACAGTTTAACGATGACGTTGAGATATTTCATCGGTGTCCTCGAGATATTTAATCGGTGTCCCGGAGGTATTTGATAGGTGTCCTGGAGATATTTGATCGTTTTCCTGGAGATATATGTTTGGTGTCCTCGAGATATTTGATCGATTTCCTGGGGACATTTGAACGGTGTCCTAAAGACATTTGAACGCTGTCCTGGAGATTTTTGTTCGGTGTCCTGGAGATATTTCGTGTTTCCTGGTGATATTTCATAGATTAATAGCGATATTTGATAGGTTTCCTGGAGATATTTATTAGGTTTCTATTATATATTTGATATGTGTAATATTGATATTTGTTAGGTGTCCTGGAGATATTTGGTGGGTTTCCATGACTTTTCAGATGCGTTTCCTTGACACATATGATGGGTATCCTTGTCATATATGATTGGTTTCCTTAACACATACGATGGGTTTCCTTGACATATATTTTAAGTTTCTTGGAGATATTTGATGAGTCCTTAACATATATGATGTGTTTCCTGGAGATATTTCATAGTTCTACTTGAGATATTTCAAAGGTTTCTTTGAGATATTTCATAGGTTTCCTTGAGATATTTCATAAGCTTCCTGGATATATTTCATAGGTTTTTTTGAGATATTAGATAAGTGTCCTAAAAATTTTTGATGTATTTCCTGGAGATATTTGTTGGGTGTCCTGGAGATAATTGATCGGTGTCCTGGAAACATTTGAACAATGACCTTGAGATATTTGATTGGTGTCCTGGAGATATTTAATCTGTGTCTTGGAGATATTTGTTATGTGTCCTGGAGATATCTGATGGGTGTCCTGGAGGTATTTGTTGGGTGTCCTGGAGATATTTTGTCCGTCTCCTGGAGATATTTGATCCATGTCCTGGAGATATTTGATCGGCGTCATGGAGATATTTGAACGGTGTCCTGGAGATCATTGGTCGGTGTCCTGGAGATATTTGAACGGTGTCCCGGAGATATTAAATGTGTGTCTTGGAGATATTCCTTTGGTGTCCTGGAGATATTTGATCAATGTAATGGAGATATTTGATCGGTGTCCTGGTGATATTAATGTGTGTCTTGGAGATATTTCTTTGGTGTCCTGGAGATATTTGATCGGTGTCCTGGGGACATTTCAACTGTCTTATGGAGATATTTAAGTGGTGTCCTGGAGATATTTAATCAATGATCTGAAGATATTTGATCGTTGTCCTGGAGATATTTGATCGGTGTCTTGAAGATATTTGAACGGTGTACTGGAGATCATTGGTCGGTGTCCTGGAGATATTTGATCGGTGTCCTGGAGATATTGGTTTGGTGTCTTGGAGATATTTGATCCGTGTCCTAAAGATATTTAATCGGTGTCCAGGAGATATTTGTTTGGTGTATTGGAGATATTTGGTCGGTGTCCTGGAGGTATTTCATCGGTGTCCTGGAAATATTTATTTGTGTTTTGGAGGGATTTGATCGGTGTCCCGGAGATAGTTGGTCGGTGTCCTGGAGATATTTGATCGGTGTCCCGGAGATATTAAATGTGTGTCTTGGAGATATTGCTTTGGTGTCCTGGAGATATTAGATCAGTTTCCTGGGGACATATGAACGGTGACCTGGAGATATTTGATCGTTGTCCTGGAGATATTTGTTTGGTGTCCTTGAGATATTTGAACTGTTTTATGGAGATATTTAAATGGTGTCCTGGTGATATTTAATCGGTGACCTGAAGATATTTGATCGTTGTCCTGGAGATATTTGATCGGTGTCTTGGAGATATTTGAACGGTGTCCTGGAGATCATTGGTCGGTGTCTTGGAGATATTTGATCGGTTTCCTTGAGATATTAAATGTGTGTCTTGGAGATATTTCTTTGGTGTCCTGGAGATATTTTATGTTTCCTGGTGATATTTCATAAGTTTCCTGGAGATATTTCATAGGTTTCCAGTACATATTTCATAGGATTCTTTGAGATATTTGATATATGTGTTATATAGATATTTGTTAGTTCTCCTGGAGATATTTGATGGGTGTCCTGGAGATATTTGGTGGGTGTGCTGGAGATATTTTATCGGTGTCCTGGATATATTTGATCAGTGCCCAGGAGACTTTCGAACGGTATCCTTTAAATATTTGATCGGTGTCCTAGAGATACTTGATCGCTGTCCTTGAAATATTTGATCAGTGACGTGGAGATATTTGATCGGTGTCCTCGAGATATTTGATCGGTGTCCTGGAGATATTTTATGTTTCCTGGTGATATTTCATAAGTTTCCTGGAGATATTTCATAGGTTTCCAGTACATATTTCATAGGATTCTTTGAGATATTTGATATATGTGTTATATAGATATTTGTTAGTTCTCCTGGAGATATTTGATGGGGTTCTTGGAGATAGTTTGTCTGTGTCCCGGAGATATTTATTGCTGTCCTGGAGATATTTGATTGGTGTCCTGGAGATAATTGGTAGTCCTGGAGATATTTGATGGGTGTCTTGGAGATATTTGATGGGTATCCTGGATATTTTTGGTGGGAGTCCTGGAGATATTTGATGGGTGTCCTGGAGATATTTGATGGGTATCCTGGAGATATTTGATCGGTGTCCTGGAAACATTTGAGCGAAGACCTGGAGATATTTGATCGGTGTCTTGGAGATATTTGATCAGTGTCCTGGAGATATTTCATCCGTGTCCTGGAGATATCTGATCGGTGTCTTGGAGATATTTAATGGGTGTCCTGGATATATTTGATTTCTGTCCTAGAAATATTTGGTTGGTGTACTGGAGATATTTGATCGGTGTCCTCGAGATATTTGATGGTTTTCTTGGAGATATTTGACCGGTGTCCTGCAGATATTAATTGGTGTCTTGGAGATATTTGATCGGTGTCCTGGAGATAATTGGTGGTAGTCCTGGAGATATTTGATGGGTGTCCTGGAGATATTTGATGGGTGTCCTGG
Source organism: Lepisma saccharinum (assembly GCA_022664845.1). NCBI lineage: Eukaryota > Metazoa > Arthropoda > Insecta > Zygentoma > Lepismatidae > Lepisma > Lepisma saccharinum. Next base: position 11,940 of record JAGDQP010055569.1, read on the forward strand.
GTATATTTGGTGGGAGTCCTGGAGATATTTGATGGGTGTCCTGGAGATATTTGATGGGTATCCTGGAGATATTTGATCGGTGTTCTGGAAACATTTGAGCGATGACCTGGAGATATTTGATCGGTGTCTTGGAGATATTTGATTGCTGTCCTGAAGATATTTGTTCGGTGTCATGTAGATATTTGATAGATTACTGGAAATATTTGATTGGTGTCTTCGGAATATTTGTTCTTTGTCCTCGAGATACTTGTTCGGTGTCCTGGAGATATTTGATCGCTGCCCCAGTTGATATTTGATCGGTGTCCTGCAGATATTTGATCGGTGTCCTGGAGATATTTTTTGTGTCCTTTAGATATTTGATCGTTGTCCTAGGGACAATTGAACGGGGTCCTGGAGATATTTATCGGCGTCCTGGAAATATTTGATAGGTGTCTTTGAGATATTCCATGTTTCCTGGTGACATTTCATAGGTTTCCTGGAGATACTTCATGGGTTTCCAGTATATACTTCATAGGATTCTTTGGTATATTTGATTTGTGTCCTATAGATATTTGTTAGGTGTCCTGGAGATATTTGATGGGTGTCCTGGAGATATTTGTTGGGTGTCCTGGAGATATTCTGTCGGTGTACTGGAGATATTTGATCGGTGTCCTGGAGATATTAGATGGGTGTCTTGGAGATATTTGTTTAGTGTCCTTGAGATATTTGGTTGGTGTCCTGGAGATATTTGATGGGTGTTCTGGAGGTATTTGGTGGGTATCCTGGAGATGTTTTATCGGTGTCCTGGAGAAATTTGATCGGTATCCTGGAGATATTTGATCGGTGTCCTGGAGACATTTGAACGGTGCCCTGGACATATTTGGTCGGTGTCCTCGAGATATTTGGTCGGTGTCCTGGAGATATTTGGTATGTCTTAAAGTTATTTCATCTGTGCTTTGGAGACATTTGGACGGTGTCCTGGAGATATTTGATCGGTGTCCTGGAAATATCTAATCGGTGTCTTGGAGATATTTGATGGGTATCCAGGAGATATTTGATCGGTGTCCTGGAGATATTTCTTGGGTGTAGTTGATATATATGATGGTTTCCTTGACATATATGATGAGTTTCCATGATATATCTCACGGGTTTCCTTGAATATTTTCATAAGATTCCTGGAGACATTTCATAGT
>JAGDQP010055570.1:0-10568 GCA_022664845.1 Lepisma saccharinum
AATAATAATAAACCGCTAATACTTCTACGCTTCACAATTGATCATGCTAACATATCTGAAGTGGGTAAAATATCATAGCCATGGTGTCTTTCCCCCCGGTATAAATTTTGCATGGGCAAATAATACCCCTACCTATTACTTTAAAAAGATATAAGAATAATAACTCGTTAATACTTCTACGCTTCACAATTGATCATGCTAACATATCTGAAGGGGTAAAAATATCATAGCAAATGTATCTTTAGCCCGCTATAATTTGCCAGGGCAAATAATAACCCTACATATTATTTTAAAAAGATCAAATAATAATAAGCCGCTAACGCTTCTACGCTTCACAATTGATCATGCTGAGATATGTGAAGGGGGTAAAATATCATAGCCATGGTGTCTTTACCCCCGGTATAATTTTTGCATGGTCAAATAATACCCCTACCTATTATTTGAAAAGATAAAATAATAATAAGCCGCTAATACTTCTACGCTTCACAATTGTTCATGCTAACATATCTGAACGGGGTAAAAATATCATAGCCATTGTATCTTTACCCCGTTGAAAATTTGCAAGGGCAAATAATACCCGTATCAATTATTTTATAAAGATCAAGTAATAATAAGCAGCTAATACTTCTAAACTTCACAATTTATCATGCTAACATATCTGAAGGGGGTAAAATATCATAGCCATGGTATCTTTACCCCGTATAAATTTTCCCCGGTCAAATATTACTCCTACCTATTATTTTAAAAAGATCAAATAATAAAAAGCCGCTAATGCTTCTACGCTTCACAATTTATCATGCTAACATATCTCAATAATGTAAAAATGTCATAGCCATGGTACCCTTACCCCCGGTATAATTTGCAAGGGCAAATAATAACCCTATCTATTATTTTAAAAAGATCAAGTAATAATAAGCCGCTAATACTTCAACACTTCACAATTTATCATGCTAACATATCTGAAGGGGGTAAAAATTACATAGCCATGGTATCTTTACCCCCGGTATAATTGGCAAGGCCAAATATTACCCCTAAATATTATTTTAAAAAGAACAAAGAATAACGAACCGCTAATGCTTCTACGCTTCCCAATTTATCATGCTAACATATCTCAATAATGTAAAAATATCATAGCCATGGTGCCTTTACCCCCGGTATAATTTGCAAGGGCAAATAATACCCCTATCTAATATTTTAAAAAGATCAAGTAATAATAAGCCGCTAGTACTTCTACACTTCACAATTTATCATGCTAACATATCTGAAGGGGGTAAAAATTACATAGCCATGGTGTCTTTACCACCGGTATAATTTTTGCATGGGCAAATAATACCCCTACTTATTATTTGAAAAGATCAAATAATAATAAGCCGCTAATACTTCTACGCTTCACAATTGTTCATGCTAATATATCTGAACGGGGTAAAAATATCATAGCCATGGTATCTTTACCCCGTTGAAAATTTGCAAGGGCAAATAATACCCCTACACATTATTTTAAAAAGATCAAAGAATAACCAACATCTAATACTTCTACGATTTACTATTGATCATGCTAACATATCTGAACGGGGTAAAAATATCATAGCCATGGTATCTTTACCCCGTGTAAATTTTGCCCGGTCAAATATTACCCCTACCTATTGTTTTAAAAAGATCAAATAATAATAAGCCGAGAATACTTCTACGCTTCCCAATTGATCATGCTAACATATCTGAAGGGGGTAAAATATCATAGCCATGGTATCTTTACCCCCAGTATAATCCTTGCATGGGAATAATAATGCCCCTACATATTATTTTAAAAAGATCAAATAATAACTAACCGCTAATACTTCTACAATTCACTATTGATAATGCTAACATATCTGAAGGGGGTAAAAATATCATAGCCATGGTATCTTTCCCTGTTTAAAATGTGCAAGAGCAAATAATACTCCAAGCTAATATTTTAAAAAGATCAAGTAATAATAAGCCGCTACTACTTCTACGCTTCACAATTGATCATGTTAATATATCTGAAGAGGGTAAAAATATCATAGCCATGCTAACTTAACCCTCGGTATAATTTGCCCGGGCAAATAATACCCATACATATTATTTTAAAAAGATCAAATAATAATAAGCCGCTAGTACTTCTACGCTTCACAATTGATCATGCTAACTCATCTGAAGGGGGTAAAAATATCATAGCCATGGTATCTTTACCCCCGGTATAATTTGCACGGCAAATAATACCCCTACCTAATATTTTAAAAGGATCAAAGAATAACTAACTGCTAATACTTCTACGATTCCCTATTGATCATGACATAAAAATTTGAAGGGGGTAAAAATATCATAGCCATGGTATCTTTACCCCCGGTAAATATGCCCGGGAAAATAATACCCATACATATTATTTTAAAGAGATCAATGAATAACTAACCGCTAATACTTCTAGGCTTCACAATTATCATGCTAACATATCTGAATAGTGTAAAAATATCATAGCCATGGTATCTTTACCAACGGTATAATTTGCCCGGGAAGATAATATCTCTACGTATTATTTTAAAAAGACCAAATAATAATAAGCCGCTAATACTTCTACGCTTCACAATTGATCATGCTAACATATCTGAAGTTGGTAAAAATTACATACCAATGGTATCATTACCCCCGGTATAACTTGACCGTTCAAATAATACCCCTACATATTATTTAAAAAGATTAAATAATAATAAGCCGCTAATACTTCTACGCTTCAAAATTGATCATGCTAACATATCTGAATGGGCTAAAAATATCATAGCCATGGTATTTTTTCCCCCGGTATAATTTGCCGGTTCATACAATAAACCTACATATTATTTTAAAAAGATCAAAGAATAACTAACCGCTAATGCTTCTACGCTTCACAATTTATCATCCTAACATATCTCAATAATGTAAAAATATCATAGCCATGGTATCTTTACCCCCGGTATAATTTGCCCGTGCAAATAATACCCCAACCTAATATTTTAAAAAGATCAAAGAATAACTAACTGCTAATACTTCTAGGCTTCACAATTGATCATGCTAACATATCTGAAGGGGTATAAATATAATAGTCATGGTATCTTTACCCCCGGTATAATTTGTACTTGCAAATAATACCCCTTCTTACTATTATAAAATGATCAAATATTAATAACACGCTAATACTTCTACGCTTTACAATTGTTCATGTTAACATATCTGAAGAGGGTAAAAATATCATAGATATTGTACCTTTACCCCAGGTATAATTTGCCCGGGCAAAAAATACCCCTACCTATTATTTTAAAATGATCAAATAATAATAAGCCGCTAATAATTCTACGCTTCACAATTGATCATGCTAACATATCTGAAGGGGTAAAAATGTCATAGCAATGGTATCTTTACCCCCGGTATAATTTGCCCTAGCAAATAATACCCCTTCTTACTATTATGAAAAGATCAAATAATAATAAGCCGGTAATATTTCTACGCTTCACAATTGATCATGTTAACATATCTGAAGAGGGTAAACATATCATAGCCATGGTACCTTTACCCCAGGTATAATTTGCCCGGCCAAAAATACCAATACCTATTATTTTAAAATGATCAAATAATACTCAGCCGCTAATAATTCTACGCATCACAATTGATCATGCTAACATATCTGAAGGGGTAAAAATGTCATAGCAATGGTATCTTTACCCCCGGTATAATTTGCCCTAGCAAATAATACCCCTTCTTACTATTATGAAAAGATCAAATAATAATAAGCCGGTAATACTTCTACGCTTCACAATTGATCATGCTAACATATCTGAAGGGGTAAAAATATAATAGCCATGGTATCTTTACCCCCGGTATAATTTGTACTTGCAAATAATACCCCTCCTTACTATTATAAAATGATCAAATATTAATAAGACGCTAATACTTCTACGCTTCACAATTGTTCATGTTAACGTATCTGAAGAGGGTAAAAATATCATAGATATGGTACCTTTACCCCAGGTATAATTTGCCCGGGCAAAAAATACCCCTACTTATTATTTTAAAATGATCAAATAATAATAAGCCGCTAATAATTCTACGCTTCAAAATTGATCATGCTAACATATCTGAAGGGGTAAAAATGTCATAGCAATGGTATCTTTACCCCCGGTATAATTTGCCCGGGCAAATAATACCCCTTCTTATTATTTTAAAAGATCAAAAAATAATAAGCCGCTAATACTTCTACGCTTCACAATTAATCATCCTAATATATTTGAAGGGAGGAAATATCATAGCCATGGTATCTTGACCCCCGGTATATTTTGATCGGGAAAATAAAGATCCTACCTATTATTTTAAAAAGATCAAAGAATAACTAACATCTAATACTTTTACGATTCACTCTTGATCATGACAAAAAATTTGAACGGGTTAAAAAGATCATAGCCATGGTATCTTTACCCCCTGTATAATTAAATCGGACAAATAATACCCCTACATATTATTTTAAAAAGATCAAAGAATAACTAACCGATAATACTTCCACGATTCACTATTGATCATGCTAACATATCTGAAGTGTGTAAAAATATCATAGCCATGGTATCTTTACACCCGGTATAATTTGCCCGGGCAAATAATACCAACAACAATTTTTTTAAAAAGATCAAAGAATAACTAACCTCTAATGCTTCTACGATTCACTACTGATAATGCTAACATATCTGAATATGGTAAAATATCATAGTCATGGTACCTTTACCCCCGGTATAATTTGCCCTTGCAAAAAATACCCCTACCTATTATTTTAAAATGATCAAATAATAATAAGCCGCTAATACTTCTACGCTTCACAATTGATCATGCTAACATATGTGAAGCTTGTAGAAATATCATAGCCATGCTATCTTTACCCTCGGTATATTTTGCACGGGCAAATAATACCCCTACCTATTATTTTAAAAAGATCAAAGAATAATAACCCGTTAATACTTCTACGCTTCACAATTGATCATGCTAACATATCTGTCGGGGTAAAAATATCATAGGCATGGTATCTTTACCCCCGGTATAATTTACCCTTGCAAATAATACCTGTTCCTACTATTTTAAAAAGATCAAATAATTATAAGCCGCTAATACTTCTACGTTTCAAAATTGATCATGTTAACATATCTGAAGAGGGTAAAAATATCATAGCCATGGTATCTTTACAACCGGTATAATTTGCTCGGGCAAATAATACCCCTACTTATTATTTTTAAAAGATCAAAGAATAACTAACCGCTAATACTTCTACGATTCACTATTGTTCATGCTAACATATCTGAAGCGGGTAAAATATCATAGCCATGGTAACTTTACTCCCGGTATAATTTGCCAGGGCAAATAATACCCCTTCCTACTATTTTAAAAAGATCAAATAATTATAAGCCGCTAATACTTCTACGTTTCAAAATTGATCATGTTAACATATCTGAAGAGGGTAAAAATATCATAGCCATGGTATCTTTACAACCGGTATAATTTGCCCGGGCAAATAATACCTCTACCTATTATTTTTAAAAGATCAAAGAATAACTAACCGCTAATACTTCTACGATTCACTATTGTTCATGCTAACATATCTGAAGCGGGTAAAATATCATAGCCATGGTAACTTTACTCCCGGTATAATTTGCAGGGGCAAATAATACCCCAACCTATTATTTCAAAAAGATCAAAGAATAACTAACCGATAATGCTTCTACGCTTCACAATTTATCACGCTGACATATCTCAATAGGTTAGAAATATCATAGCTATGGTATCTTTACCAACGGTATAATTTCCCCGGGCAAATAATACCCCTACCTATTATATTAAAAAGACCAAAATATAATAAGCCGCTAATACTTCTACGCTTTACAATTGATCATGCTAGCATATCTGAACCTGGTAAAAATATCATAGGCATGGTATCTTTATCCACGGTATAATTTGCACGGGCAAATAATACCCCTACTTATTATTTTAAAAAGATTAAATAATAATAAGCCGCTAATAATTCTACGCTTCACAATTGATAATGCTAACATATCTGAAGGGGGTAAAAAGATCATAGCCATGGTACCCTTACCCCAGGTATAATTTGCCCGGCCAAAAATACCAATACCTATTATTTTAAAATGATCAAATAATACTCAGCCGCTAATACTTCTACGCTTCACAATTGATGATGCTAACATATCTGAATGGGGTAGAAATATCATAGTCAAGGTATCTTTACACCCGGTGTAATTTGGACGAGCAAATAATACCCACAACAATTTTTTTAAAAAGATCAAAGAATTACTAACCTCTAATATTTCTACGATTCACCATTGTTCATGCTAACATATCTGAATAGGGTAAAATATCATAGCCATGGTACCTTTACCCCGGTATAATTTGCCAGGGCAAAACATACCCCTACCTATTATTTTAAAAAGATCAAAGAATAACTAACCGCTAATGCTTCTACGCTTCAAAATTGATCATGCTAACATATTTGAGGGTGGTCAAAATATCATAACCATGGTATCTTTACCCGCGGTATAATTTGCCCGGGGAAATAATACCCCTCCCTAATATTTTAAAAAGATCAAATAATAATAAGCCGCTAATACTTCTACGCTTCTTAATTGATAATGCTAATATATCTGAAGGGGGTAAAAATATCATAGCCATGGTATCTTTACCCCCGGTATCCTTTGCATGGGCAAATAATACCCCTACCTATTATTTTAAAAAGATCAAATAATAATAAGCCGCTAATACTTCTACGCTTCACAATTGATCCTCCTAACATATCTGAACGGGGTAAAAATATCATAGCCATGGTATCTTTACCCCCGGTATAATTTGCCGGGGAAATAATACCCCTACCTATTATTTTAAAAAGATCAAAGAATAACTAACCGCTAATGCTTCTACGCTTCACAATTTATCATGCTAACATATCTCAAAAATGTAAAAATATCATAGCCATGGTATCTTTACCCCGGGATAATTTACCCGGGCAAATAATACTCCAACCTATTATTTTAAAAAGATCAAAGAACAACTAACCGCTAATACCTCTACGCTTCACAATTCATGATGCTAACATATCTGAAGGGGGTCAAAATATCATGGCCAGGGTATCTTTACCCCGGTATAATTTGCCCGGGGAAATAATACCACTACGTATTATTTTAAAAAGATCAAGTAATAATAAACAGCTAATAATTCTACGTTTCACAATTGATCATGATAACATATCTGAAAGGGGTAAAAATTGCATAGCCATGGTATCTTTATCCCCGGTATAACTTGCCCGGGCAAATAATACCCCAACATATTATTTTAAAAAGATAAAAAGATAGCTAACCGCTAATACTTCTACGATTCACTATTGATCATGCAAACATATCTGAAGGGGGTAAAAGTATCATAGCCATGGTATCTTTACCCCCGGTATAATTTTCCCGGGCAAATAATACCCCTACCTATTATTTTAGGAGATCAAACAATAATAAGCCGCTAATACTTCAACGCTTCACAATTGATCATGCTAACATATCTGTAGGGGTAAAAATATCATAGCCATGGTATCTTTAAACCTGGTATAATTTGCCAGTGCAAATAATACCTCGACCTATTATTTTATAAAAAAATCAAAGAATAACTAACCGCTAATGCTTCTACGCTTCACAATTTATCATGATGACAAATCTCAATAGGGTAAAAATATTGTAGAAATGGTATCTTTACCCCCGGCATAATTTGCTCTGGCAAATAATACCCCAACCTATTATATTAAAAAGATCAAAAATAAGTAACTGCTAATAGCTCTACGCTTCACAATTGTTCATGCCAACATATCTGAAGGGGGTCAAATTATCATAGCCATGGTATTTTGACCCGCGGTATAATTTGCCCGGGCAAATAATACCCCTACATATTATTTTTAAAAGATCAAGTAATAATAAGCCGCTAATACTTATACGCTTCACAATTGATCATGCTAACATATCTGTAGTGTTAAAAATGTCATAACCATGGTATCTTTACCCTCGGTATAATTAACCTGGGCAAAAATTCCCCTACCTATTATTTTAAAAAGGCAAAAGAATAATAAGACGCTAATACTTTTACGCTTCACAATTGATCATGCTAATATATCTGAAAGGGGTAAAAATACATTGCCATGGTATCTTTACCCCCTGTATAATTTGCATGGGCAAATAAAACCCCTAGCTATTATTTTAAAAAGTTAAAAAAATAACTAACCGCTAATACTTCTATGATTCACTATTGATCATGCAAACATATCTGAAGGGGGTAAAAATATCATAGCCATGGTATCATTACCCTGTTTAAAATTTGCAAGGGCAAATAATACCCCAAAATATTATTTGAAAAAATCAAATAATAACTAACCCCTAATATTTCCACGATTCACTATTGATCATTCTAACATTACTGAAGGGGGTAAAAATATCATAGCCATGGTATCTTTACCCCCAGTATAATTTGCCCTGGAAATAATACCCACAACAATTATTTTAAAAAGATCAAAGAATAACTAAATTTTAATACTTCTACGATTCACTATTGATCATGCAAACATATTTGAATAGGGTAAAAATAGCATAGCCATGCTACCTTTACCTCCGGTATAATTTGCCCGGGCAAATAATACCCCTATTTTTTTTTAAAAAAAAAGATCAATTAATAATAAGCCGCTAATACCTCAACACTTCACAATTGATCATGGTAACAGTTCTGAAGGGGGTAGAAATATCATAGACATGGTATCTTTACCCCCGGTATAATTTGCCCGGGCAAATAATAGTCCTACATATTATTTTAAAAAGATCAAAGAATAACTAACCGCTAATATGTCTACGATTCACTATTGATCATGCTAACATATCTGAAGGGGGTGAAAATATCATAGCTATGGTATTTTTAGCCCGTGTAAAATTTGCCCGGGCAAATAATACCCCTACCTAATATTTTAAAAATATCAAATAATAATAAGTCGCTAATACTTCTACGCTTCACAATTGATGATGCTAACATATCTGAATGGGGTAGAAATATCATAGCCAAGTTATCTTTACCCCCGGTATAATTTGCAAGGGCAAATAACACCCCTACCTACTATTTTAAAAAGATCAAAGAATAATAAGCCGTTAATAATTTTGCGCTTCACAATTGATCATGCTAACATATCTGAAGGGGTAAAAATATCATAGAAATTGTATCTTCACCCCCGGTATAAATTGCACGGGCAAATAATACCCCTACCTATTATTTTAAAAAGATCAAAAAATAACTAACCACTAATACTTCTACGATTCATTTTTGATCATGACAAAAGAATTGAATGGGGTAAAAATATCATAGCTATGGTTTCTTTACCTAATGTATAATTTACCCGGGCAAAAAATACCCCTACTTATTATTTTAAAAAGATCAAAGCATAACTAACCACTAATACTTCTACGATTCACTATTGATCATGCTAATATATTTGAAGGGGGTAAAAATGTCATAGCCATGGTATCTTTACCCCGGTATGATTTGCACGGGCAAATAATACCCCTACTGATAATTTTAAAAAGATCAAAATATAACTAACCGCTAATACTTATACGATTCACTATTGATCATGTCATAAAATTTGAAGGGGGTAAAACTATCATAGCCATGGTATCTTTACCCTATGTATAATTTTTGCATGGGCAAATAATACCCCTACTTATTATTTTAAAAAGATCAAAGAAAAACTAAACGCTAATAGTTCTACGATTCACTATTGATCATGCTAATAATTCTGAAGGGGGTAAAATATCATACCCATGGTATCTTTACACCCGGTGTAATTTGCCCGGGCAAATAATACCCACAACAATTATATTAAAAAGATCAAAGAATAACTAAAATCTAATACTTCTACGCTTCACAATTGATCATGCTAAGATATCTGAACGGAGTAAAAATATCATAGCCATGGTATATTTACCTCGTGTAAAATTTGCCCTGACAAATAATACCCCTACCTAATATTTTAAAAAGAACATAAAATAATAAGCCGCTAATACTCCTACGCTTCACAATTGATCATGCTGACATATGTGAAGGGGTTAAAAATATCATAGCCATGGTATCTTCACCCGAGGTATAACTTGCCCGTACAAATAATACCCCTACCTATTAATGTAAAAAGATCATAGAATAATAAGCCGCTAATACTTCTACGCTTCACAATTGATCATGCTAACATATCTGTAGGAGTAAAAATATCATAGCCATGGTATCTTTACCCCGGTATAATTTGCGAGGGCAAATAATACCCCTACATATTATTTTAAAAAGGTAAAGACTAATTAGACGCTAGTACTTCTACGCTTCACAATTGATCATGCTAACATATCTGAAGCGGGTAAAAATATCAGAGCCATGGTATCTTTACCCCCGGTATAATTTGCCCGAGCAAATAATACCCCTACGTATTATTTTAAAAGATCAAACAATAATAAGCCGCTAATACTTCTACG
>JAGDQP010055571.1:0-13111 GCA_022664845.1 Lepisma saccharinum
GCGGTGCATGTGTTGCAGTGCGGGGCGATCACACATACTATTGATGTCCTGTATCTTCCGCTTATCCCTCGAAAACCACATTGGTCTATTTCCGAATTTTCCCATGCCCATGCATTTTCGTCGCTCGTGCCCATCCTGTGCATTCTCTTCCAGTGTTTTTGGACTGTATCCATTTGCAATTCCACATTCCAATACTATATCGCTGATTCACCATTCTCGGAGTGCAATAAATCATGCAAATAGCATTATTCTTAACTTTTGCACATGAGTATATATATATATATATATATATATATATATATATATAAATAACTGTTTGTGATTAGTCATGGGATATCTACCTCGGCCACCTACGGCAAAAACTTGTGGGACCCCTCTAACACGGCGAAGTGCAGTCGTGTCAGGGACGCAAGACGTTGCTGGTAGTCCGCTTGAGGGATGTGTAGCCATGCAGTCTCGATTACCGTCCACAATTCAGTGTTTGTTGCAAGTAGAGGATCCTGGGCACGAATAGCCCGTTCAATCATATCCCACAAGTTCTCGATAGGGTTCATGTTCGGCAATCTAGGGGGCCAAATCATGCGTTGGAAGTTGCCAGAATGTTCCTCAACCAGTCGCGCACGATTCGTTGGTACACTAAGTCCATAAAGGGCTAGAGATAGTCACCAAGCAGCTGAACATAGCGCTGACCAGTCAATGTCCGGCGCAGGCAGGCCAGATGACCCAAACCATGCCAGTTAAACACGCCTCACACCACGACGGAGCCACCACGAGATCGGACAGTACCTTGCTGATAACTTGGGTCCATGACCTCATGTGGTCAGTGCCCTACCATCCGCTCGTACCAATTGGAAATGTGACTCATCTGACCACACTACACGTTGACAGTCCACTAAGGCCCAACCCATGTTCTTGAGCCCATGAGAGTCGCCGCCACCGATAGGTAGCGATTAGTAGAGGCACACGTGTCAATCTTCGGCTGTGGTACCCCATAGAGACCAAATTGCTCTGCACTGACCTCTCAGATACGTCCCTGAAACGTTCTGCATTTATTCCTGCTGTCAGATTACGTACGCACTGTTGCTTGTCTGTTTGCTCGGAAGAGTCTGCCTTCATTCAGCACCCGTGGGCAGACAGTGCATTGTCCTTGATGGGCCGTAATGCCTCACGGTCTACTCTTCACACCGTGGAGCGGGTAAAGTTCAAGGTCCGCACTAATTTCGAAGTCATTTGCCCCATTCGTCTAGCACCAACTATCATCCCGCGCTCAAACGCCAATAATTACCGCGGGTTGCCATCACGACGGTACACGACGTTTCACTGGACTCACAGAAGTCCAAGTGACCATACTGCAACTGCTTCATGACGTTCGACCGGTTTGCTATTATATCACCGCGTCCTTAACTATAATAGTTCCATCCCAATATCCCGTGATGCCGACCTGGTATTCGTGTGGGTTGGAGCGCTAAGCCAGCGATTCGAAGGTCCCGGTTTCGAATCTCGGCTGGGGAATGGATGTTTGTTTGTGGATTTTTAGAGACGTAACAGGTAACGGACTCGAGACGAGCCGAAGTCATTAGTTAGTAAAGAGGCCCAAAATATAAAATTTACATTTTTCTATCCCATGACTTTTAGCATTTCAGTGTATATTCTCGGGATACATGCATCCATCCATCAACGTGTTGTCTTTGGCTTGGCTTGTTTAATGCACTGACAAAGAAAAACATTTTAAAATAATTATACATGTGGAATTAATTTTACTTAAACCTTATTAGAAGAATAAAATGCCGAGAATTGTCATCTGGTCATTTCTTGGAAATTAAAGTATTATTGGAAGAAGACATCGTCTAAAATGTCTTCAGTTATAGCCTGCCTCAGGGAACAGGTTTCTCGGATATCGTAAAGAAAAGAAGTCAAATTTCAGTTGATTCAGTTGCGGAAACAAACATGTTTAAAACGGGAGAATTTAGAATAGAAGTGGAGAAGAAAGAGTACTTCTGGAAAATAGGTAGCAGTGAATATTTATTTATTTAAGAATCTGCAGATACAGCCCAATTCCGGACATTTAACACCAATCCGCATTAGCAGGCAGCGTGGTGAGTCAACTGTCTGCACCCCTGCTTTCTTTACAGATGATGGTACAAGTAAGGAAACAGCCTCGGAGGAAACAGCCTAAATCCAAATCCTTATAAATCCCATTCCGCATCGAGGGCGAACCCTTGTGAGGGTGCTAGTTTATGGCTAGCTAAAAAAATAAAATAAATAAAAAACACTCGCCTAACACTTTACTCTTTTAAGAGCTGAACATTCTAGTCAGTTTGCGAATTAAACTTTTTAGCTAGGGGGGGGGGGGGATAAGACATAACACACGGATTATATATATATATATAACTCTCAGCCATATTCAAACCAATACTAGATTAGGCTTCTCTCGAAGCGACGAATTGGTCTACTGCTCGCACGCTGACCAGACGTGTTGGGAGAGAAGGGCCGAAGCTCTCAACTGTGATCGTCACTGTCTTTTATTCACAGCAACTCCCCAATTGCATCACCATGCTGGGTAGGCAGTGGGCACCGTTCTAGACCCTCTCGCTTTGGAAAAAAATCTCTTGACAGAGCCGAGAATCGAACCCGGAACCACACGATCAGCAGTCAGCGACGGTAACCACTAGACCAGCGGAAAGAGAGTCCCATTTTCCAATAGGAGGTTACCAAATCAAATCAATCATACTAAATCTTTCACATTAAGCTATTTTCATAAACATCACAAAAGAAATGACTTCCAAACAGGCTTCTTAACTGCCAGTAAAAGTTCATATACCCTTGTATTAAAATAGTTTCAACTTCTGCCAAATAAAAATGTTCCGATTTTCTATCTAATATTGATCGAAACATCTTCTAGGAGGGATAAATTTATCCCTGGCAGAGACGAAAACTAAATTTACAGAGAGGGGAAATTTATTTGCCAGGGGGGATATCCCGGACATCCCCCCTGTTAATTCACACACTGATTCTAGTAGTTCAAACTCACTTAAGTCTCCCAGCGGGATTTTTTTTATTGATTTGCAGTGATATTACTATCACTGTAAAATATTATTATAAAGACAGACTGTTGTAAAACGTACAATACCAATAGATGAAGCTACTACATTTCGGGTTGATTTATTGTAAATTCAACAATAAAGTATCGTTAGTTAGCGAAGCTGTTGAGAATAACCATAAAAGTATTGTTAAATTCACAAAATACGCTTAACAATTAATGTTTTGTAAATGCAACCATAAAAAGTATTGGTTCCAAAAATAACCACATTTTATGGTCCAGTTGACCATAATATCGTTATATCTACTATTTTTTTTTAAGTGTGACTACACAAGGAAAACTCAAGCTTTTCATAAGCTTCCTTGCTATGTGGGAATAATAATGAAAGGGAATTCTTACTATTTATTTGTTTTCAACTTAAAACTGTATCTTAAATAATCTTGTATATTTCATCTTTCCATGCAAAAATTAAAATAAATAAATAAAAAAAATAATAGAAAAATAACTTTTTTAAACTACAGATTATTAAAAGGGTAAGCAATTTTCCGTGAATTCCTTTAATATATTTCTTTGACGTGTTTCAACCCCCATACCACCCCCATCCCAGATAAACTTTCTCATATCCAAAAGCTTGTTTGGAACTAACGTACTTACTGACAGAACATGCCATATTCAATTTCCTATGACTTAAGATGTCAAGAAATCTTCTGACATTGTTTGTTCCCCCTGCCTCCCCCTTTCCTCTTTTAGACTTAAATTGTGTGGCAGTTTAGATTAAACAATCTGTTGTGGTTTGGGAGTTTTCCCACGAGAGATACAGTACAAGGGATAGTCAGAAGCAAAAAGCGGGGGGACATTGAAAAATAATTTGTCTACCTGCGATTACCTTGTACTTCTCTCCTCCCCACTCTTCAAGATTACGAAGTTAACATTTCTGAGAAAAATAAATTATATATCCCCTTTCCACACACACACACTACTACAGTTCTAGACCCCCACTATTCAATTTTAGACATCGTTCTGATGTATTGGATGTCACGTACTGTATTACAGTTTATTCAACGTCCGTGAGTTGGGAAAAGTCTTTTAGTGTGTTGTGGTGTGTATATATAAGAACACGAAATGAGTACATTTGTTTTTATTTCTCCCTACTCTCCGACCTATGTTTACCTTACGAAGCTTCCCATAATTTGAAAACAATTATTTAATTATGCAGCTCAACCTACGCTGCTTAAATTGGGTGCAGATCTCCATCCATTACGTTGTCCTTTCCCCCCTAAGTTGCGTGCCAGCGTCAACGAGTCCCTGCTTTGCTATTTGTCAAACGAATTACGATGTAATCTCGCTCACTCGCTTTTTTTTTTTTTGCTTCCCTTTTCTTCTTCAAGACTCTAGAACAATAATCAGTATTGCCAGTGATCCAGAAAAGTTATGGTGAAAAATAATGTTTCGAAGAAGAAACAAATAAATTTATAAATTATCTTTTGCGGTGTCTACAGAATTGTGAAGATTTGAGGCAATATTTTGGTAATTTGTTCAATCTTGTACATACCATGGAAACGATAAATGTTTTCTCATTCCAATTTGGTTGAAGCTCTAAGTAAACATTAGTTTGTCAAGGTAGGTTGGATACTAGCGTCTCAACATAGAAAGTCCTTAAAGCCTGAAGTAAAATGACTCAATAGCGCGTATAATAATAATAATAAAAAATCACTTAACCTGACTTTTCGAACCTAACTTAACCAATGGCCTTTAACTTTGTAAAACTTCAAAATGCGTATGGATAAAAGAAAAAAAAAGTTGTTTTCCTTTTACCGAGAATCGAACCCGAGTCACCCGATCCGATGCTTTTAACCACATACACCAAGCCAGCAATTCCCCAGCTGCTGCTTGTCAGTGTTGTTTATGGTTCAAGCAGTACGGCGCGTGCGTGTGAATAAGGTAGCCGGTTAGATTCGGTTCAATCGTTCCTTTGTCATTCTCGAATTGAGACTTGTTACTATGAAAACCGTAAATGGTTCAACATTGTAATGAGATTGAAGCTTGCTTTGGTTTACAAGCAGACGGACAGAGCGAAATTAAACAGGTTAGCGCTGCATACTACTAACGATCGAGAAGGCTCCTTTTTCGTAATAGAATTCCAGGCACGCAAACATTAACTTAAAGAAATAAGTTGGCAACAGTGACAACTGGAATGCTTAGCAACGGGAACGGGAATGGGTGTATCTGTTAAATGACGATAACAAAATCAAAGACGCTATTGAAGAACTCGGCTTGGAAACTCTTCCACACCCTCCCTATTCCCTTGACCTTGCGCCGACAAATTTCCACCTTTTCCGCTCTTTCTCTCTAACCATATTAAGGACCAAGACTTTCCTATTGAAGCTGTTCTTGGAACTTGGCTAACTGATGTCTTCAATTCAAAAACACAGCAATTCTACAGGCGAGGCATCGAACTCCTCCCCCAACATTGGCAGATGATCAATAACAATGGAGGCACTACATAACTAACTGAATGAGTTGTTGTGACTGTGTATTGTTAGACTACAATAACAATGTTTAATCTTAGCACCTGTGCAACTTTGTTAATTAATTACTGTACTCCTGTTAACGTACGTAATAAGAATTCATAGCCTTACAAAACGATATGAATTTATGCACCAATCTAATACTTTTCTATTGTTTCGACTAATGTTTAATCAAAGTTTGGTGCTGCTACGTCTAACGTAATGAAAGCAATTTGAAAAATTGAATTGTATAAAAATAGGTTTGCAACGTTGACAAGTAGGGCACTTGGAGAGGAAGACACCGACAAAATTTTTCTATTGTATCCAATCATGTTTATACAATTTTGGTCCAGATAGGTATAATGGAATGGAAGAAATTTGAGAAATTGCATTTAAAAACAATAGGATGTGAACACTGACCTACTGTACCAACCAAGACTGTTTCGTCGGGCTCTGAGCTAGTCTACCCAAGACATTTCCAACGATACCTCAGCCACGTCTCTATACCTTGTGGTTTATGAGATATATTTTGTAAGCACGGATTGGCAACACTGACAACAGGTCCTTGGAGATGGGAACACCCACAATATGTTTCTATTGTGTCAAATGTTGTTTACGTTAAGTTTGGGGCTGCTATGTTTAAAAATGTGCATATATCAATTTTACAAATTGTTTTTTTTTAAATAACTCTTGCAAATTTGGCTTGGATACAGATAATAAAGCACTAAAGCTACAAGGAGAATTAAAGCGATCTCCATTTTGTTTTCATAGCGGAATATCGAAAAGAAATTGCAGATATTTAATTATCTTGTGTTATCTTCCCAAGACTTAAATGTTGTGCATATCAACTTGTAATGGTATTAGTAACATACAGGGTGTTGCAAAACAATACCGACAAACCTACCTCACGAGATACTTGACATAGAAATAAAATAATAAAAAATATATATATATAGACCATTGACGGTGATTAAATATTTTCGTTTCGGAGCTATAAGCTGCTGAAAGTGTGGGAGAACGAACTTTAGAACTTAATATTTGCGATATCATTAACAGCAGAACTGATGCAGCTTGGTACTCTCAAAGACTTCAAACCTGATCTATTCCAAAAATGTATATTCCAAACTTGTGCAATGGATGAGCAAGAGATTCCACAAGGGAAGTAGGGTATTCCCAAATTTTCTACGGGAATAGATATGGATCGATATAAGCACGAAGACGACGATATAACTACAGATGATAAACGTTATCATTGGCATCTAAGCGACCAATGATAAAAAGTACAGTAAACGTTCTTGGAATTGAAATGCATATAATTTACTTCTGTTTGTTATGCAACCTAGTGTTTTAAAAAATGATTTTTCAAAGGACATGTGTTTGAGATATCGATTTGCCATAAACGAATTATTGTTACTTGCTGAAAGATAGACTCATTCATGATTATTTGGACCCACCTTCACTGCAGATAATTCCTGGGAATCCCCTACTTCCTTTGGAGAATCCCTGGCTCATCCCTTGCACAGTTCTGAAATATGCATTTTTGGATAGAGTAGGTTTGAAATCTTTGAGGCTACCATGCCATCTGAATTCTAATGTTTATGGTATTACATATATCATGCTCTTGTATTGTCTGAGAAGTCAAAACAGATTCTATCGTCTCCTACGGTCTTATCTAGCACCAGGAGACGACCCTGAGAATTCTGGCTAAATGTGGTGAAAGCTCTGCAATCCATTCCTGGCAGATCGGTGCCAAAGACCTGTCCGAATAACGGGATGGTACTAAAATGACTTCTCGAGCATTCTTAGGGGCAAAAAACTACATATAGCACTTACTCTTGGCAAGTAAGAGGGGTCGATATCTGAACTTCTGACCCACATACTATATACTTTGCTAAGGACTACTAGTAACACATAGAAACGCCGAGGAGTAGACTTTAGCATTTTATCCAAGCTCCATAACTACTGAGAGGCTAAGTAGAGAATCCACTGACAAGTACCCAGTGATGTCACGTTATTGCTTAAAGACATGAACTTCACCAATTGCTTTCTAATTATTACAAAAACACTGTTAATTAACCTAAACTTTGGAAGCTAAAGCTACCACGACCTAATGGTATCGTTTCGTGAAATCTACTACCCCCAGTGATTCTGCCGGACCCAATCGTGGAGGGTGTCACCCCGCAATTCTCGAGCGCAGCACCAAACTTTAAATTTTTTATCGTCAAAAGTCGATAGAAACCGTGCTAGACTACACTTCCTTAATTTTTACTTTACACTCGCAAACTGAAAATCCTGGCGGAATCGCTGACTCCCCTTTGACAAAGCAGCCACCGATCGATCAAAACTCGCTGGAATGACTGATGCAGTACTATTTCGATAAGGCCGCAGGAAATCATAAAGCAAGAATACATTTCCTATTTCTTCATAAGTAAAGTGACCACTAACAAGGAAACTGTCTCCGGGGGCACAAGAAAATCAGAATGAAACTTCCAAAGTGCATTGATGATATGTTCAAATTAACACTCCTGCAGTACTACGTATTTGGAATTTAGCGGAGCACAAGTTACAGGACTTCAAAATTTCCAAAAGTTTGTTTTGAACGCTTGAAGGGTAGGCAACACTTCATACATATATGTTGAAGTTAAGCATTTCCCATTCACTTTTATATAAAAGGTTGCCCTGAACATAATTAAAACGTTAGATTAAAGTTATTGATGAAGTTGACGCGTTAATTAATCTCTCTGATCGCTGCTAAATGCGAATGAATTCTCTAAGAAACAACCAAAATAACATATTTCAAATTGATTCTAGACTATCTTCTGACAATTCTAGAGTTCATTTTTCCACACTTTCGCCAGTTTATAACGAAATCTTTGTGCACCTTTGATGGTCTATACATTTATCCTATTTTCCTGTCAGAAATCCCGTGAGGTAGGTTTGTCGGTGTTGTTTCGCAACACCCTGTAGAGGAAGAAAATAGATAAGAAGGTAAGCAAAATCAATCCGATAATATTCAATTGCGATTTTAAAGAAGAAAAAAAAAAAAACACTTCGAATCGAAAATAATACATGTGTTTACGTAATAAGTCGTCTTAAATATTTGGAACATCTTTACGGAAGCTTGTTAGCATGCTCTTTTCTGCATATTCGTACAGAAAACATACTTAACTTTCTCATACGCACGTCTATACAGTGGAAGAGAAAAGTGTTATTCTCTAGCATATTAAAAGCATCTATCTTTGAATTGGGTTTCATCATTTCTTTTAAACGTTTGTACTCTGGATCACAGTTTGAACACATTTTATACACTTTTCACACAAACTAAAGTATACACAATAAAAGAATAGATTCGGGTGAAGATGCGAGAGGAAAGAAACTAGGCTCGGCTTACGGAGAGAGCGGAAGGGAAGTTACAATGTTGTCAACTTTCCTCCCCAGTCTCTTTCACTGCGCAAGCGTAGAGGAAACAAAGCTTTCTCTGATGCTGTTCAAAAGCGAAGGCAGCTTTCTCGTGCGCCTTAAGGTCATCTTCTACGTATCTTGAAAGTCCTATCTTCACCATGTTAAATAGTTACTTCCTACATAACTCGGCTAGTTTTACACGTAGAGAGATGCAGCTTGTACCTGTTCATAGAGAAACTCTTTGAGCATGCATATAATCTATTTGCGTTTTTAAAAAATAACAATTTATGACTTAAATAACTAAACATTTCTTAACTATTTTTCTGCTCAAGTAAGAGAAAAAGGAGGGGAGAGATAGGAGCAATAGGGGGAGGAAATATGAAGACTTCGATGTCGAACTACAAAAGAGAAAGAAGAAAAAGGGGGAAGGCATTTGACAACCTTGAATCATTGAGAAAAAGGATGGAGCCGTAAGGACAGTAATGTTAAAAGATGGTCAGTAACATGTTTTGACCATTTGAACATATTTTTAAAACCGGCCCGAGGACAAATAGGATAAATACCCTCCCTTCTTCATGTCTTCTTTCTCCTCCAATTCCCTACCGCGGGTGAAGGAGGAGTCTTGTAGTTGTCGTCGAAGCGCTTTGCAGTTGTGTTTTTTGTTGTGCAAAAATATCTTACTTTCTCGCACAGTGGAAAACTTGATACAAAGCGAAGCTAAAGGCAAAACATTCTAGCTCTCTCTCCCTGGCACATTTCATTAGATTTGTAAACATCATTTTGCATTTTATATTTATTAATGAATACTTTGTAATGCACTTATTTGGCCAGAAATTGAAGGGGGGGGGGATATTTCGCATTCTTAGGACTTTGGGTGAGATGTTCTTTCTGCCTCCTTTCTTCCTCGTGTACGGGACTGACTGTATTACGTTCCCTTCTATGCTGTTTTTACTTATTTTATTTTTTTACATTGAATTGGGAACCTCTGCGTTCCCTTCTACGCTGTTTTTACTTATTTTTTTTTACATTGAACTGAATTGCGCATGCCTGTGCCTTCAATTAGAGATGGCAATCCGCTAGGCTCGAGCGGCGAGTCTAACGCTCGAGTAGAGTCGTCGCTCGAGCTCGACTCACTGTAACCGAGTCGCAGGGTGAGTCTCTCTGAGCAGCGACTCGACTCGACTCGAGCAGATGTGACCACTGACTCGACTTGACTCGAGTCGAGCGAGTCGTTGACATCGAAATAACTCGAAAAAAAAAAACCTTTTTAAAGACATTCTTTTCTTAAGCAATTTGTACTAAAAAGTAAAAAAAAAAATGTTTATGCATGACTAAAAAGAAAAGAATGGTGTGCGTCATTTCAAGAATTTATGAAGTGATTGTATATGAGAGAGCGCCGCATGCTTTTCTTTTTAGGCATGCATAAACATTATTTTCCTTTTTTGTACCAATTGATTAAGAAACGAATGTCTTTAAGAAGTTTTTTATTATTTTTTTATGTTAATTTAGTTTCACTATTTGCTGTTTCTTTCCTCTAAGTTTGGAAACAATGATACTACAAAGCATGATAGTCCATGTGCAGTTAGTTTATTGATCTTCTTGGCGAAATAATTTATTGTTCTAAGTGTTCTCGAATAACTGAACAAGTAGAAAACCGAGATAGTTGTGTATAAATTATGAGGTAAGATAACTTTGCATTACTATGACATCGTCCACTGGCTACTTTTTTTATGGTTATGTCAATCCGCTCGGCTCGAGCGGCGAGTCTAACGCTCAAGTCGAGTCGTCGCTTGAACTCGACTTATTGTAACCGAGTCGCAGGGTGAGTCTTTCTGAGCAGCGACTCCACTCGACTCGAGCAAATAGTGAGCGCCGACTCAGCTCGACTCTAACAGTTCTGAGTACCGACTCGACTCGAGCAGTTCTGAGTACCGACTCGACTCGAGCAGTTCTGAGTACCGACTTGACTCGACTCGAGCACCTACTGAGCGCCGACTCGACTCGACTCAAGCAATTGTGACCATTGACTTGACTCGACTCGAGTAGGTACTGAGCACCAACTTGACTCCACTCGAGTCTGAACGAGTCGCGACTCGAGTCGAGCGAGTCGTTGACATCCCACCATCAATAGAAATCATATAGTGTTTAAACAACTTTCGAAATTTATGTTTATCTATAACATATATAAAAATAGATGTCTGTATCTGTGTATGTTCCACCATAACTCTCGAACGCCTGGACCAATTTCAAAAAACCTTGCTGCACATATCACTTACAATCTGGAAATAAATACTGTGGGGCAACTGGCAACCCCCCTTCTTGCTGCCCTCGCCTAGGGGTGGGGTGGGATTGGAAAATGATGACATGTAAAAATCAATAATTCAGGTATATCCTTCCAGGCTGAGCAACCCACAACAAAATGTAGTATGTCGGGTTGAATACCTCCAAGGGGAAAAATTTAGCATTAGTTCATTAGCAATCTTACAACTAACACTATTTCAACTGGACACTCAGATATAGAAGAGATATACATATTTAAAATCGTATTTGCTTGCCTTTTTTAAAGCAATGTAAAAGTATAATGGTATTTTAACACTTTTATTTCACTCTACACAAACGAGAATCTGCTATTGTATCATCATTAGGGCGTCTATTTCCCAAACCAATTGCGCTTGGGTTGCCAAACTTTGCACACATATTTTGACATCTTAATCATAGCACAAGGAAAAATCATAACTTTTTCTGTCCCATCAGAATGTTTGCTTGTTAGTATTTGTGGGCCATTCTACGGATTCTACCCAACTCTACACTTGTACCAGTGTGGGTCTCTGCTGATTATGAGCACAGCGACGTGCAGCTATCAGTGTCATTTGACTGTCTGTCACCGTAGTGCGCGGCATTGAGTGAGTGTAAACTAGCGCCAGATATTCATAAATAGTGTACGAAAAACAATGCTAATCACAAATTTTCCCGGAAATTTCTCTTCGATCACTGGTCAATGGCACCTAATATTTTACACAGTTTTTATGATGATTTTAAATATGTATATCTCTTCTAGATCTGAGTGTCCACTTGAAAAAGTGTTACTTGTTATTTTACCGTTCGACAGCCCACAAGGGTGAGGTAAGGGGGCGAAAAACCTCAGTACTACGCAATAACGGGCGGAAAATAAGCTAATATGAATATAAGGTGAAGACACTTACAAGGGACACCCGCGAACTCGGACAGGAGAAACCGGATGAAAGTTTCTACAGGAACTAATTTCAGGTCGCTGAATACAGTGGTGATAGTCGTTTCCATGCAAAATCACGCAGTCAAGCAGTAACGGTGCCGTTTATTACCTCTTTTATCCTTTATGCAGTTAGCAACACTGTTTTATAACATGACAAAACCTCATTCTCGACTACTGTGGCGGGTTCTTTATGTATTCCACTACGTTGCATTCTTTTGACATTTTCTTCCATTCCTATTTTCACACATTTTTTCACTGAGTTGGCAACACTGTGATTACATACGGCATTCACATGTGCTTCTACATATGTAGACTCAATCGTTAATCACATTTACTAAATTCAGCATTTCAATTTTCTCGTTTCTTCTCAGCTCTTCTCTAGAACATTGGCCTATCATCCATGAGCTGGCGCCGTTACTGCTTGACTGCGTGATTTTGCATGGAAACGACTATCACCACTGGATTCAGCGACCTGAAATTAGTTCCTGTAGAAACTTTCATCCGGTTTCTCCTGTCCGAGTTCGCGGGTGTCCCTTGTTAGAGCACTTACAATGAAAAAGAAGAAAAGTTATCAATATCCGAAGAAATAATTTCTTTTTAAGTGTGTAAGAAAAAGATTTCGATATACAAAACCCATGAAACTCTTCAATTTTTATTTTCTAACAAATAAATATTGTGCATTCATTAATTGGTTCGGAATCTGCACTTGTAACTAAAATCCAGTTTTGCATAATTAGGTTTGCCACACACACCGGTTTTGAGAAGTTCCGGCTGACCGGGCGGTATCGTCTTTTGTCCCGGTGAGATAAAAAGTAATGGCGTGTACGTCTATAATTATCATTGCTAATTTACGTATTTCTTTATTTATGTTTTGAATTACACAGTAGCAAGGTTAGAGTCTCCCTTTCACCTAACTAAAACCAATAGCTA
>JAGDQP010055572.1:2045-13110 GCA_022664845.1 Lepisma saccharinum
CATAAGATGATAGTGATAGCCACGTCTGTATCTCTAGGTCATTTTTGGCCATAAGTTTGTCTATTGAGAGCAGTTTGATCTCTAACAGTCTTCTAAGATGAGTTTTGTTTTCTACGTATATTTGATAGCGTTGTATGTACCTTGGTGGCCTGGTCCAGTTCGTGGAAGCATGTTTTTATAATTATAATAGGCCAATGTGGTATGGTAGTTCTCGTTGGGCTTTCAGGGTAATACCCCACCCTATTTTGTTTGTTGTATAATCTTTCCTAAAATAATTTTGGCACTAGATTGTTGTTTCGGTGGAAAACTGTTTGTTCTACTTCAGCACAACCGTGCTAAAAAGTGTGTTGGTCCCGGTTTCGAGACCTTGTTGGGGCTTGATTAGATCTTCTGCCCCCTGAATACTCTTGTTTGAACCTATATACACAGTAACGTGGAACCTACATTGCGTTCTCTCACTCAACTTAAAATGGGTTCATACGTTCAGCCAAATTATAAAATACCAAAACAAGTTAACACTAAGTGTACTGAACGTATATATCATTTTTTTAAAAAATAAAAAAATGTCCACCTCAAAACGAAGGAAAGAGGCAGAAGGCAGAAAGATCTTGACAATTTTGTGTGCGAAGTTTCGGGCTTACGCCCATGACTTCCATATGTGTTGTTGCTTGACGTTGTTGATTACGTATTGGTATTTGCAGGACGCGACTGTCGCAGTCCTGTTGAGCATGGAGTTTTGTTAGGGGCTAATTGGGGGGGATGAGAAGAAGGCTTAGGTCATGTGGTGGGAGCTGAAGGCTTATGGCGGTCTTGGCATTGGATGGCATCGTCGGATTGGGATTGCAGTGCCGAGTGTTTGAAGAAGGATGTGATGTGATCTGGACATTCTGTTCCAAAATGCATGGTGCTGCTCTTCTACTATTTCGAATATGGTTTGAAGGGAAAGGTCTTCGTGAATTTGGATGATGCGGGTGTCTCGAGGGTGTCCTGAGATCGTCCTTGCAGCTCTGTTCTGGATTCTTTGCAGTTTCAGGTGATGACAGTAGGCAGCGTGCTTCCAGACTGGCGAAGCATATGTCAGCATAGGGCGGATCATGGTCTTGTAGATGTGGAGTCGTGCTTCTAGAGTCAGAGTGTTGCTTCTGAGGATCGGGTAGAGTGAAGAGATGCGAGATGTTCCTCGTTGGGCTATGGAGTGCATGTGTCGGTTGAAGAGGAGCTTGCGGTCGAGTTCTACTCCAAGATATTTGGCACTTGGTTGGAAGGGCAGATCTGATCCGAATAGATGAAGTGGAGGAGGAGAAGGAGTCAAGTTTTTGGTGAAGTGGACTGCAGACGTCTTTTCGGCGTTGATGTTGATTCGCCACTCTGTAGCCCACTCTTCCAGCTGATCTAGATGTTCTTGTGCACAGCGAGTAGCAAAGTTGAGGTTTCTGTGCGAAGCAAAAATTGCAGTGTCATCTGCAAATGTGGCTGTAGTTGTTCTGAGGTGGGTGGGTATGTCCGCTGTGTACAAGTTGTATAACATTGGTCCAAGGACGGATCCTTGCGGTACTCCAGCGGAAAATGGTCTGAGTTCAGTTTTGGAGTCTTCATATTAGACATAGAAATGGCGTTGCTGAAGATAGGATGTGAGTAGGCGAAGGTATTGATGGGGAAGGTTCATGTGGTCTAGTTTAAAGAGAAGTCCTTTGTGCCACACTCGGTCGAAGGCCTTGGCGACATCCAGGAACAGTCCTATTGTATGACCTTTGCGGTTAAACTGTAGAGTGATGTGTTCAACCACACGGAGTAGTTGGGCAACAGTATCGTGTCCACTCCGGAAGCCAAACTGATGTTGGGGAAACAGGTTGTTAGTGTCCACAAAACTGGTTAGTCTGCTTTTCACTAGTCGTTCGAATAGCTTGCTCAAAGTTGGGAGCAAACTAATTGGACGATAGTTTTGGGAGAACAGTGGGTCCTTGCCAGGCTTCGGAAGTAGTATGATCTTGGCAATCTTCCATTTGGGAGGGAAGTAGCACTGTTGGAGGATAGCGTTGAACAATCTTGTAAGTAGAACTAGCAGCTTTCGTGGAGCGTTCTTCAAAGTTGATGGGGAGATTCTATCCGGTCCTGCTGCACTACGGCTGCGAAGTTTTTGGATACAGCGTTGCACTTCTCGTGGAGTGGTGAGGGTGGAGGGGTCAAATGGATCACTGTATTCAGAGGTTTGGAGGTGTCTATGTACTTGCTGGATTTTGTCTTCATCATAAGGTTCGGGGTTGTTAGTGAATTGTTCTTCTAGGGTGTCCGCAAATGTTTGGGCCTTGTCCTCGGAGGTGAAGACAAGACCTTGTTGGCCATGGAGTGGTTGGTTGACTTTACGATTTCCTGGCTTTGTCATTGACTTAGCCAGTGTCCAAAATTCGTGGCTCGGGTGGTTGAGCTCGAGCAGCTTGGCTGACCAGTCGTCTGCAGCTTTTCGGAGGAGTCTGTTTTTCACACGGGTTTTCAGTGAGTTCCACAAGTGTTTGTATTGAGGATTGCGGGTCTGCTGCCATCTTTTGCGTGCCCAGCGCTTCAAAGAAATGAGTGCATGGGTACGCAACTGATCCGGAGTGAGGGTATTGTCTTTATTCTGTTGTAGGGTGCTGGTGGAAATGCGAAATGCGCTTTTGATTGAGGCTGTAATTTCTTCTACTGCACTGTCTATGTCACTGGGGGAGTTGAGCTGCAATCTGGTGTCAGTGGTGTGCGCCATTATATCACGGAAGCGGTCCCAGTCCGTGATGTAGATGGGTGGTAGCTGGGATCGAGATGGCATATGAAGGTGATGCACTTCCATTGTTACCGGGATGTGATCGGAGGCTAGAGCTGTGATGGCATGGGGATTGGTGGTGATAGTGAGACCTTTGTGTAGAGCCATGTCCAGAACGTCCGGTCTGCCTCCCATCCTGGGATAGTGAGTGGGTTCTGGTGATGCTATTGGAGTGATATCTATGTTTGGCAGGGCTGCGTAGAGAGCAAGACCTGCCGGATTGGAAAGGCGAGAGTTCCACAGCGGATGCTTGGCATTAAGATCCCCACCAATGAGAATGCGTGGACCAAGTGCGCTCAGTCTGCGGAGATCTTGTGGGTCAAGTTGCTGAGGAGGTTTCTTGTAAGCGGCTATTAAGTTAATGGGAGAATCTGCAGTGATTATTGATATTCCAGTGGCTTCTATTGAATTTAGTGGAGGAAGTTGGAGCTGCTGCACAGGAAGGTGGTTCTTGTAGATTACTGCGGTGCCACCTTTCCTCTGTCCAATGCGGTCTGTACGAATAACTGAGTAGTTGTGAATTTTGAAGTAGTTGTTTGGTTTGAGGTGACTTTCATTCAATAGAAGTACGTCTATTTTATGCTCTTGTAGGAAGTACTGCAGCTGGTGGCGTTGTGAGAGGACTCCGTCGGCATTCCAGTAGGCGAGTCGTAGATTGTAATTGAGTCTGCCATTATTCGCTGCCATTATCTAGGATGCTAGCGGCGACTTCGACGTATATCATTATCCTTTGATTTTGATCTTTTGTTTCATTTGCACGACGAAGTCCTTGCAGGATCTTGTTGAGGATTGTTCCAATGTTGAGGCCTTGACATAGTGACATTATTTCTTTGATGGTGTTGCTGTAGCCTATGAAGTCCTTGAAGGCAGAGCCAAGAGAGGATGAATCTGAATTTTGATCACTGGTGGAGGGTGTTGAGGATGTTTGCTTGGGTTTTGGATTTGAGGCAGTGAAGGTGAATGGTTGTTGTTGAATTTGCTGTATCTGATTTTTGTTAGTTGGATTTTGCTTGTGGTTTTGCTTTGGAATGTCTGGTTTGGGAGTTGCAGTAGCTTCTTTCTGGTTTTGTTGGGTGTTGGGTAGAAGTGGGAAGGAGGCAGTATCTTTAGTAGATGATGGAGCTGGATTTTGCTTCTGTGTAGTTGTAGCTGGCTGTTGCTTGGTTTGATTGGCGCGACGACGTTCGAGGATTGCTTGGAACACTTTGCAACCTCTGTAGTTCGCCGGATGCGGTCCTGAGCAGTTAACACAGAAGGCTGGATCGTCTCTGGTTTTCTTGGGACAGTCCACAGCAAGATGACCTTTGCCGCACTTAACACAACGTGGATAGTTGAAACATGTCTGCTTAGAGTGTCCCATACGCTGACATTGAAAGCACTGGAGAACTTCCGGTGCCTTGTATGGCTCTACAAGCACTCGATAGCTGAGTAGGTAGTTCAATGAATAGATGTTTGGGTTTTCAGAGCTTCTAGGAAGGGAAACTAGGAAAAGTGGATAGGCAACTATTTCTTTTGTGGTCTTGTCTCTTCCTTTCATCTGAGAAACTGATATTGCTGGATGGCCGAGATCTCTGAGGTCATCCAGTATGTCCTGAGTGGGCGTGTCAGCAGGAAGCTTACGAAGAACTACCTTGAATGGTCTCTCATTCTTGGGAGTCTCCGTTGCAAACTGAATTTTTGGCTGCGCTTGATGACAGTATGCAAGCACTTTGTCATAGTCCGAACGGTTTGAAAATTGAAATCGGATATACTCTTTGCTGTGTTGCACTTTGGGATTTGTGTTGCAGACTGAAGAAAGCGTTTTAGTGAATGTGTAGGTGTTTTTGATGCCATACACGTATATTTGAGGTGGTTTGCTGGAGGTGGGGGGGGGATCTTTTTCCGCTGATTGTTCCATTTCTTCTTCTTCATCGTTATTATTGTCCGAAAGAGTGGCAAATTTGTTCTGAATAGCAGTTGGGGCCATTTGATTTGGTGTGGGAGGTCGTTTGGGTGCTTTGCGCTGTTTTTGGAAGTGACCCGTGTCCATTTTATGCTCATTTACACATTCTGCATCGCTGTTGGGTTGGTATGTAGCCGGTGGGGCCTGGTCTGATGTTGATTGCTGTGAAGAACTGCTGGGCATGACTAGTTTTGCCGGAAGAATAGGATTTGATGAGTGGTTAGGGATTTCTGCAGGTTTTTCCATGTTTGTGGCAGAAGTCAAGCAGCAGAGGTTTAGGTCACCGTTTGGATGGGTGACCGTTTCAATAGTTGGAGTATTTTGGCTCGTTTGCAGGTTGAATGTTTCACTGAATGACTGCAGTATGAACCCAGGCTGTCGTCCAGTGGCTGCTACTCTGTTTTTGTTGCCTTTCTCCAGGTGTGAAAGGGTTTCGGGTGGGATCTTGGCGTACCTGGCCAGCCTGGCATAGGCTGGGATTGGTTTTCTCTTGTTTTTTATCTTCTGTTTGGGGGGGGGGGGGGCGGTTGTTTGGGTTGGGGGGGGGTAGATTCGAAGTTGAAGTTCATGACTGCGTGCCAAGAAGGCTGAAGAAGGCTGATGGGGGGGCACAATGCCCCGGGCCGGTGACTTTGGCCGAGATTTTCAGGTATTTCTTGACTGCTTGCAGAGAACTTCCACCTCTCTCTTTCAATTTCCTGACTAATTTTATTTTTGTGTGCTACACTATTGGGATAATTTGAAGTTTCTTTATGTAAACACAATCACTGATGGTGCTTACACAGTGTTCTGAGTTGTAAGTGCTGACAGAAGTCTGCGTAGTGGGAAAATTTTGAATATGCAGAGAGAACGCAATCTGCCCCTAATTTGGTGGCTTGAAATTTTGTGTAAACTCCAAGTGGTCGTCTTCTCGTCGGTCCGCGCTCTGGGATATACACCCAGCTTTCTTCCCAGTTACCCATTTATGGTCGAAGGAGAGAAGCAGCCAGAAGCATGACGGTTATGATAGAGCATGTCGAGGCATGACGAACTTGGTCAGCGGCAACCGCGGTAGCAGCTGCCCGGGAAACCGGGCGACAGCGAGGCGAAGCACCCAGCACCATCTGTAGTCATGGAATGGCAACAGTGCCCTTTTAAGAGCCACTTCAGTTAAGTTTTTTCTGTGGTCATGGGGGGCCCATACAGATAACTTGACTGGGCCAGAAAATTGGGTACTGGTCACCTGCGGACTCCAGCATACTGTGGATACCAGTTGGACACCGAGACGACAGAGAGGACAACCCACTTCGTGGATGCAGCCCCTGGATGAAGAAGCCACCCACCTGAGATGCAGCAGTTGACCGGCGTTTGCATGTTCAACACAGACACTTGCTTTTAGGATGCGATTCATTAGAGCCAATACAGACATATTACCTGGGTTTTCCCACCCTTTGCAGCATGCGTGGTTTACCAGGTAATCTATCATAGTTAGTTCGATACAGGGATTTTTTCAGAATATACAGCAATGCATATTCTGGTTTTTGCCCTCTTCATACAAAATTCTTGTCGCGTTTCTCTATCTTCTGTTTTCACCTTCTTTCTTTCTACTTACATACTCCGATTCGCGGTAAATGTCTCCGAAAGACAGAAATCGTAAGCATCCACACCCGTGACACCAGACTTTAGTTGCATGTAGCATGTGCATGAATAGGAGATCACTGTAGAAGTTGGAGAGTGGTCACTTCTCACTGCGGGACTTTACGGGGGCAGTGAAACTTCAAATTTTTTCAATTTTTCAAAAATTTTCAGTTACCCAAATTAAGATCGTGTTGTGGAGTAGGTAAAGTAACCTTTCCAAAGTGAATTAGCACCAAGTGTCAGTGACAAAACATAGTGTAAAAGGTGATCTTCATTTTATTTTTATTTTTTTCTCACTGCTCACTACTTAAAATCAGAGAGGTTATACAGGTAGTTTTAGTGCCTTGTGTGCGTGTAACCACGTGTTAGTAAAAGTGACCGCGTGTTAATGTAAGTCCAGCGTGATCCAAGACCGTGAATGTGTAGCTCTGTGTGAGTAGCCAGTTAATCCGGAAGAAGTAAAGAGATCAAATATCGCAAATAAAGTAATCAAGCATTAAGTGCTAGCGAAATTAGTAAGTGAAGGTGAAGTGCAAGCGAATGCTAAGTGTAAGTTAAGGTCCTTAACGTGCTAATTAGCGGTGAAAAGTGCACTCGTGGTGCCAATTTCCCCGCTGCGTGTGTTTGAGAAATTGATAGTATGTAAAGTACCGTGTGATTGAGTGTGTAAGTGTTCTAAATTCTTTGCTGTGAGTGTGTGTAGTTTCCCATTGTCTTCTGGAAGACAATTTGGATAAAACTACCTGATAGCGTTTCCAACGAGTTAAAAGTTCTGTTTCGTCAGGCTCAGTGAATTCAGAGCTAACTTTCGAGTGTGTGACGTAAACTAAAGCCGGTGAAGTTGCAGTGCGTTGTGAACAAATTGAGTACGTACTTTACTCTTGAGTGTGAGTGAGTGTTCCATAGTGAAAGATTTTTGGTGTGTGCTCGTTGTGACTGTTGGCCGGGTACGTAACATTGAGTGCGAGAGTACGCTGTGTGCTGTACGAAGTTTAAGTGCAAATTCATAGTGAGTGAGAGTGATAGTTCAAAGTGAGCACATAGAGAGTGTGAGTGAAAGTTCAAAGTGAGCACAAGTGAAAGGTTCATAGAGAGTGTTCATAGCGAGTGAGAGAGTGTGCATCGGGGTGTATTAGTGAGAGTTTGAGGAAAAAAAAAAGAGTTGAGTTTAACGAAACTTCAAAGAGAGCATATAGTGAGTGTGATTGCAAGTTCAGAGTACGAGTGAAAAGTTCATAGTGAGTGTTCATAAAGAGTGAGAGAGTGCGCATAGGAGTGCATTAGTGAGAGTTCAAGAGAATAAGTGATAATTCCATAAGAGTTGAGCCTAGTGAAACTTCAAAGAGAGCACATGGTGAGTGTGATTGCAAGTTCAAAGTGAGCACAAGTGAAGTACGAGTGAAAAGTTCTTAGTGAGTGTTCATAGCGTGTGCATGAGGGTGTATTAGTGAGAGTCCGAGAGAATAAGTGAAAATTCCATAAGAGTTGAGTTTAGTGAAACTTCAAAGAGAGCACATAGTGAGTGTGAGTGCAAGTTCAAAGTGAGCACAAGTGAGTACGAGTGAAAAGTTCTGAGTGAGTGTTCATAGCGTGTGAGAGAGTGTGCATGGGAGTGTATTAGTGAGAGTTCGAGAGAATAAGTGAAAATTCCATAAGTGTTTAGTTTAGAGAAACTTCAAAGAGAGCACATAGAGCGTGTGAGTGCTACTTCAAAGTGAGTGCGCACAGGAGTGCATTAGTGAGAATTCGATTGAATACGTGACAATTGCATAAGTGTTGAGTTGAGTTTCAGGTACAAAAAGTGTGCGTGTGCATGATCTGTGTGCGAGAGTAGTGAGTTTTTTTTTGTACCAGCGCCGTTATCCTTGCTTAGTGTCTGTGAAACGGTATGTAGGTAGTGACCAAGGGGGTCAGCGCTCAGTGTTAGTGCCGTTTATCCCAGGAGGCTTAGAACGCCTGTTCAGTGCAATTCGAACTGTGGCCCCTTACTGGTACGGTTAGCCAGGAAGTTGTGAAGTCACCAAACACATGATACCAAAGGATTCGACAGCTGGAACACCGACCCAATGATGGAAGTCGACCCAGGGTGGAAACTAAACGTTCGACGAGTGCGGAAGGGTAAGTACCGTACTACAATACAATCCAGTGTTCCTAACCTTACAGATACCCCCTGTAATGTCTTACATGTAAATTCAACTCATATTACAGGATCCAGTCCAGGTTCTATTTCAGATGCCAGACAGATGCCATTTTCTTCCACAGGTACAAATAAGATGATACTTCGTTCACAGAGCCAGGAAAATCTCTACAAGCCATGTAATAATAGAAATGACAGAAATTTCTTTTCAGCAAATGAATCTGACTTTGAACTCGTCAGTGACGGTGACCTGGAGTCCCACGATATCGAAGCGATAATGCAGGAGGATGGTGGCGCTCTGGAGTCTGCTGCTTCCCCCCCTCCCCCCTTTCCGCTCATCCTGTAAATCCAAATCATCGAGCTCCCCCCTCCCCTCAACCCAGCCAATCTGGTAATCATGATGATACTGTGTGTAAGTCTCCTGAACCATCCAAAACTTACACACAAGCCCTAAAAAGTCCCTCCAACATCAATTCTGACCCCCTACTTAATTACCGATCATCCTTAGAAACTAAAGCTCCTTCTGCCTCACAGAAAATCAGATATCCACCCATCCACGTAACCAACCTGAAGACCTACATGCAGATCTCCAAGACATACGCCAACATTTCTTGCAGTGTTGTTCAAGGGGGCTACCGTGTCACCGCCCTTGACGAGAGTACTTATGCTGGTATTCTGCACTTGTTACATAATACTAAGGATGTTGAGTTCTTCTATCGTACCCCTAAATCAGACAGACCTATCAAACGTATAATCCGTGGCTTGCCACATGAGATAACCTGCGAGGAAGTAGAGTCATTCCTAAAAACTGAACTAAATAATCAAAGCATTTCAGTCAGCCAGTTAAACAAAAGAGATGACGTAGGGAACAAGGTGCTGATGCCTTTGTTTTTGGTTAAACTACCATCTGTTGAGTGTAAGGAGGCACTAGACGGGGTTAAATTCATCTACCGTATTAAGGTATATTATGAGGACTACGTCTACTCAGAGGCAGTCTCTCAGTGCTTTAAGTGCCAACGCTGGGGATCTCATGTCAGCTCGAAGTGTCACATGAGACCGCGATGCGTCAAGTGTGCCTCCTTTCACCTTACAGAAGACTGTAAGAAATCTAGGAACACTCCGCCCACGTGTTGTAATTGCGGGAAAGTGGGGCATCCTGCCAACTACAAAGGCTGCCAGGCCTACAAGACAGTTATTGAATCAAGAGACAAGACTCGTAAGACCAAGGTTGACACAAGTCACCCCGACGGACGCCCCAGACAAAAACCTACCAACCCGCCTCCGCCTCCTCGACAACCTCCTGTCCGGCGTCTCCCACCCAGACAACAAATTCCTACTCCACTCCCTAGACTATCGATTGCCCAGCAGACAAAATCTTCAACATCGACTGCCACTAACAAACCTAGAGACCTGACTCCGCCTACTCGGCAAACCTCTCCTACACAACCAATCTCATCTCCTTCCCAACCTACACAGAATTCTGTAACAAAACCTGGACCTTCTTTCCTTGAACCTATCCCCTCCATCGTACCTCCTATTTCTCCCACGACAAGACGATGGCGTAGCACACGTCTACGTCACGAAAGCTTTTCAGACACTGAAGACGAACTACGAGCTCGTAAACTTGCAGAAGCTTACGAGCGCAACATGAAACCGGGAACAGGGTCATCAAAACCTTCATCTAAACAAAGCAGAAATGTAAATAGAACTTCAACTAAAACTAATGATAAAGCCACTGAATGTCACCTACTGCAAGTGTCTAATTCAATTTCAAACATAGAAATTAATTTCAATAAACTAGCTCTGGAACTGCAAGAATTAAATAAAGGTCAATTCACTTCGAATGACAAGAATAAATTCCTGCAAACATTTTTAAAGCTCTATAAACGTACTAGGCTTCCCGTCTTCATCGACCTCATGGAGTTCTTAGTTAACTTAATGTGCGCTTATGGGGCACAATAATCATAACAATATTAACCTCAAGATACTTGCCTGGAACTGTGATGGGATTTCAGGAAAAATTACCGAATTAATAGATTACCTACATAAAGAAAACATACCTATTGCGCTCATTGGTGAAACAAAACTAACTCCCACTAGGAAGATATACACTCCTGGCTATGTTTGCCACCGAAGCGATAGAAAGGGTGTGGGAACTGGTCAGGGCACCTTAATACTAGTTAGATCTGATGTAAAACATCAGCTGATCAATCTTCCAGCCCTTCAGGCAGTGGAGGCTACCGCAATCAAAATATTCATCGATCAGAAACCGCTATTACTAGTTGGACCTTATTTAACTCCTTCCAAGAGGATAGCAACTGCTGATCTTGAAGCTATTGCAAGACTAGGTGAGAGCATCCTCATGGCAGGAGATTTTAACAGTAAGCATCCGTACTTCTGCAGTATACGTACCAACAAAAATGGTAGACTACTGTATGATTACGTCTCAACATCAAGATGGCAAGTACTTAGTCAGTTCAACCCTACCCACTATCCACATAACGTAAGACACACTCCAGATGTGCTAGACTATGCTCTCTATAGAAATATCTCACATTACATGACTATAGAA
>JAGDQP010055573.1:0-13110 GCA_022664845.1 Lepisma saccharinum
AAATATTTGGATTGATTGATTGTAAATGAGTGGTAGTGTTTGCGTAGCATTCGACATGTCATAAGTTTAATTGCAACACTCAACAATCCTTACTGCTTTTAAATGCAATTACTTCCAGCAAATTCAAAAATAACACAATCAACATATACTCTAGTCTTCAGCTTCCCCAATCCTTTTTCCTCATCGTGTCACCCTTTAATGTCTATAAAGGTAAAAAATAAAATCGTACTTCCTATTATTTCGTGATTCTGTATTAATACTACAACTTCCTTCAAATTAAAACTAGTTCGATTTATTCTGTAACAGCATATGCATATGTTAGATTTAGTAAAAGTAATAATAATAATTTGTTTTGCTGTGACAGTTGTACAAAATATTGGACAAACAATACATTTTTCGATTTAATGTTTCCACCTTCAAATACAAAAGATTTTAAAATTATATCCAAACATAATAACAATAAAAGGTTTCTCTTTATTAAACGAGAAATTACCGTACGATATCAACATCATCAGATTTCAGATGCTACAGTATATGTCAAGAATTTTGTTTGCATTTGTGATACGAATCTTACTATTCAAAGTGTACCCTATGTTTTCTGTTTCCATTAGCATTTTAGATTGTAATGGTGATTTACTTAAATTTCCAATGCAAGTCTGGATGTTTACAAAGTGTGAAGATGTCTGTAATATTAATAAAAAGATATTTGTGTATCATAATTTTGCATTTTTAAAAGGTGATGTTGCTTTTAGAGTCCACATTACCCACACGTATACTAAACTTTAATTTTGAAACACAATAAACTATTCCCTAACAAAATAAAAGTTTGTTCTTTGGTCTTCAACTAAAATGGACCATTCAATTAAATAATCAAAAAACAACTTTCATTAAGCTTTTACACATATAAAAAGTACTATATGCTTTTCGTCTGTCATTCAGTTATTTTATTATGTATTAAATCCAGTAGTCCAAACACTAAAAAACAATTACAATAATTTTCTAATAATTGTACGCAAAGGTTTTACTTCTATAACATGAAATCTATCAAATGCACATTTTATGTAAATCAAGCAAAATTTAATATGTCAACCTGAGTTTAAAGGGTATAAATAATATTCAAAATTAAACACATTATTATAAATACTGCATACCTCAACAAAATTCTGAAAACACATAAAAATAAAACACGTAAATATTTCACCTTACTATTTATTTTTCTAAAAACCATCACCATAAGATACATTACTTAGATTTTGTCCACTAAAAAAGGTATTTTCCAATTCACTTAAATGTCTTTTCACGTTCAAGTAGTGTTTTTTTTCTACAAAAGCTATAGTTTTCTGCTAAGTCTAATTTTCTTTTTAGTCTCACAGTTTGTGTTAAATTTAATTTTGTTTCTACAGTACTGTCTGTATTTACACATTGGGGGTACACATTGGTAACACTTGGTTTTAATAGGGATGGACTGGATGGCCTTTCTTCAATATCCGTTTCAACAAATTCTTTTTTCGTTAGGGAATGTACACTGTTCTCTAAGGGTTCCACATTTCAAGCGTTTTTCATAGTCACATTACTTTTCATAAGCGATGAAGGACTCTGCGATCGGTTTTCAATACTTGATAAAGTTTCAGCAAAAAGTTGCACTTCGGTCACTATATTTAAAAAGCTGTCACTGGACCAACTATTTTCTTCTTCCAAAAAATCCATTATAAATTAAAGTTTCCTATCGTCAACAAGACACAGCGCTGTTCAAATACTTAATTTCTTCAATTAAATACACGCAATACTGTACATCATAATCCCGATACAATCTTTTCAATCTTAAACTGCTTCTGTCTTTTCTTCCAAACTATACACCGACACCACCAACAAAGCTTCTATTCACACTAACTTTAAAACAACCCAAACAATCATAGGGCTTTTACTATATTTTTGTCCTAAAACACAGTCATTTTAAAACAATTCTGCGCATCTCACATCTCTAAACCTTTTATTTTTTCTTCTACGTCAATTCATGTCCCCGTTTTCTTCCTTAAAGACACCAAGCAGAACAACCATGAATCCAATCCTTTATCCACAAAAGTGCATGCAATTTCTCCAGCTACTCATCATTTGTAATTATATATATATATATATATATATATATATACAAAAACTTTAACAATGTAATGATATTATCGGAATGCATCTCTAAAAATGTTTCATAAATGTCCTTACAAGTACAGTAGTTTCCCTACACAATTTCTACCTTAGATTCCTTGCAAATGTCAATGCAATTGTGCTAAGCTGTGTCCATAGGAGTATAATTATAGCATGCTATACATGTTAATAGCAATACCAATTTCCAATGGTCTATACTGCTTATTATACAATCACGACTAACTAACTTTTTAGTACAACATTCACAAACTACCCCTATGTACAGTTTCATCAGCACAAAAGTTCGAGTCCTTTTGTTGACCATCCTTATAGAATATGTTCACTAATCACAATATGTTGCTTCATTACGTTAGTTCAATAAAATATAAAAAAGACATTTGCACAACTCAAATACTATAAATGTTCCATAAATAACGTATTCCTTTAAGTCATTCGCGTTGACAGCCATATCCATCCTTAGATAGGTTCAAAAAATATTTTATCTAGCACAACCAATGGCTATTTTTCAAAACTTTTGTTATATTTTCTTAATCTATTACCCATAACGTACGTACATATAAAATTTCAGCTCATTAGCTTAAATGGTATACAAAATGGTTTTTAGGCAGCCATATTTATTTAAAGATGGCGACTTTTCCAAAAACTTCTTACATTTTCGTAATCTACTCGTCAAAATACAAAATTTTAGGATTCTATCTGAAACGGCATGGAAAATGGTTCTTTCGCCCGGCATATTTGTTTTAAAACGGCAACTTCTCCAAAAACATCTTACATTTTCGTAATTCCTTTGTACTGATCAACGTTTCTACCAAGTTTGGAGTTTCTATACTTAACCCTTTAGGCTGCGTATTCCTTCAACAAATAATTTCGGCGGCCATATTTGTTTAAAGATGATGACTTTTGTACAATTTTCTCGTATGTTTGCAATTCTTTTCCAATAGTCAACGCTTTTACCAAGTTTCAAGTTTCTAGTTCTAGTCGTTTAGGCTGTGTATTCTTTCAAAAATTAATTTCGGCGTCCATATTTATTTAAAAATGGCGACTTTTCTACAATTTTCTCGTATGTCTGTATTTCTTTTGCAGTAATCAACGTTTCTAAAAAGTTTCAAGTTTCTACGCCTAGTCGCTTAGGCTGTGTATTCTATCAAAAAATCTTTTCCACGGCCACATTTGTTTAAAGATGGCGACTTATAAAAACTTTTCTTATTTTTCTTCAATCTAATAATGACAATACGTCCTCATATAAAATTTCAGTTCTGTATCTCAAACGATGTGCAAAATAGATTTTGTCGGCCATATTAGTTATAAAATGGCGTCTTTTTAAAAATCAAAGGCAAAACCAGAATAAGTGCATTTCCTAGCTTCAAAACCAGTATATACAACATTCACGTTTCGTCATGAGGTTTACGTCCTGCATCCAAAGCTTTTCAAATTTACCCACGCTTTCGGAAGGTTTTCAGTTCGAGTTTAGTCAAATTGTATTTTATTCAGTAAAATCATATGTTCTTTTATCTCATTTTCTGTATATCTCAACGATATTTAATAATTTTGCTCGTGTATGCTTTCATTCTGTAATTTACCAACGCTTTCGGCAGCTTTTAGTACTATTTCCGTCAATATTACATTTTAGTCAATACAATACGTTCTTGTTTCTGGGTTACATCTTGTATATTTCAATACCAACTTATATTCAACATTTATACAATTTACCAGCGCTTTCGGGAGCTTTTCTATGCAAATTTAGTCAAATTACATTTTATTCAGTACAATAGGTTCTTATTTGTGTGTCAGTTCTTGTATATGTCAACACGAAGTTATATTCAACATTTGTGCAATTTATCAGCGCTTTCCTAGCTTCAAAAACCAGTATATTACACATTTGTTTCAATTAAATACAACAAACGGTTTAGTAAACGTTTAAATGTGTGTTAGTTCAATATATAATTATGTCATAAGGCGACATT
Source organism: Lepisma saccharinum (assembly GCA_022664845.1). Classification (NCBI taxonomy): domain Eukaryota; kingdom Metazoa; phylum Arthropoda; class Insecta; order Zygentoma; family Lepismatidae; genus Lepisma; species Lepisma saccharinum. Next base: position 4,125 of record JAGDQP010055573.1, read on the forward strand.
CTGCCATCAGCATTATTCCTAAAACAAACAACTAAAGTCTTCACATATGTATTTATCAGTCAGCATTAGTCAAATGTTTCAATACCCGTCCAATTATTATCTTCTGTAACCATCACCACTATACCACAACAACCTTAATGTTAAACTTTAACCATTGGATCTGCCACAAGGCAACAAAATCTAACAGTTGCAGCAACTTAAACTTTAAACAATGGATCTACCACAAGGTAACAAAATCTGACACTTGGAGCAAGTTAAACTTTAAATATAGGATCTGCAACAAGGTAATAAAATCTAACAGTTGCAACAACTTAAACTTTAAACATTGGATCTGCCGCAAGGTAACAAAATCTGACACTTGAAGCAATTTAAACTTTAAATATTGGATCTGCCACAAGGTAACAAAATCTAACAGTTGCAGCAAGTTAAACTTTAAACATTGGATCTGTCGCAAGGTAAAAAAATCTAACACTTGGAGCAAGTTAAACTTTATCCTTTGGAGCTGTCACAAGGTAACAAAATCTCACACTTGGAGCAAGTTAAACTTTAACCATTGGATCTGCCACATAGACATTATTTTCTTTCAACACAAGTGAGCAAAATAGTTAAATTCATGTTAGTTAATTAATTGTTAATCAAGCTAATGTAATGACTAAATATTTTTAATTGTGCGTCATATTCAAAGGTACTTGAAGTTTCTTGCATTCATATCAATGATCAACAATAATATTTTTATTTCTTATTTCGTTTTCAAAAAAATATTAATCTCTACCCTTTCTGCTTTTTTCTCTTCAACTAAATTGGCGTTGGCCCCTAGGCTCTAAGTTGATTAGATCCTCTTGTGTTGTCTGGTAAAGAAAGGATCATGGAAAAAAAAGGTAACTCTTTTTTTTCAAAGCTAATTACTCTTTGTGTTTTCTTTCTCTACGTCCAACAAGGAAAAAGCCTTCAGGGGGAGTACATTTGTCGGGTTACAGTCAGAGTCTCATGCAATAACCAAGTGTTTAATTAATGTGTAATTAAATCATGGGGTACGTTTGTCTGTTGCCACTACTCTCATTTTCTTCTTATGTTATGACTAAATATGGTTTCAAACAGTCTTTTTTTGGCTATAATCAGTTTTTTCTAGCTTTCATTTGATTCCAAGTTATTCAAGTACTACTTCTCTTCTTAACCAAACAATCTTTTCGACCATAACATACGTGCAAAATCGTTATATAGTCATAAAAATACAACTGAAAGAGTAGATTATATCTAAAAATCATGTTCAAGCTACTTCAATAGTGAGTTTTCTCGCTATATATTGTTCGGTATTATGTAAATCCATGCTTTTCGTCTTCAACTACACGTTCAACCTAGTTTCAATGACGGTTTTCTTGTTACATATTGACTACATATGGTTCTTAGGACCTCTCTTTATATTAATAAAGCGCATAATATAGGCAATTTTGATTTACCAGAGTTGATTTCCCAATTAATATGCAAAGTGTACAAGTAAAATAATGTCTACACTCCATTCTGAACAGTCCCTCACGCGAGAAAATCGAAACAATGAGTCCTTCGTACCATATTTTTCGTGAAGATATAGTTTGTTTCTCTACTATTTGTGTTGAAATACTTATTTCAATGTTCTATATTAACAAAATTGTATTGCACATGGTCAAATTCGGGTTAATCATCCATCTTAGTGGCGCCATTTTCATATTCAAGAACTTGTTTTGTAACAACTAACCTCTAATATGGCGTTATTCTCGTGTTTTCGGGTTTCAAAAGTACCTCAAAGACTACTTTTCTGCCTGCTTAAAATCATGTTTGAATATCTCTTTCATAGTGCTTACCTATAAATAAGAGGACTTCATTCCCTAAGTTTCACATCAATTAGTCCTTTTCCTGTTTAATTAAACTTCTTTCTACTTCAAATGTCAATTTTCTCCCTATATATTGACCGGAAGAACTCCCTTCCTGATAACAAACACCGAAAATAGTTGCAATTTCATCTGAGAAGTCAGCTTTAGGCACATCATAATCATGTTTGTGCTATAGATTACCACCAAATAATTCTTTCCAGGGGTAAAATACAATGCAAAAAACTCATTTCTAGTAAAAAATATCTGTTAAATAAGTGCTCCAAAGTGATAGTTTGAAGTTTAATTCATTCTTTTCCTATTTCAAAAGAGGTTTTTTCTCCTAAAAACGCCAATGAATGCCTACGTGAAGCAGGAAATAGCTTTCAAACAGTTGCTTATGGACTAAGTTTTACCTAAACATGCACGTCAGAAGACGTGCTATACAGGTTTCCATTGCATAAAACAATAAACACCCCGCGGTATTAAGCTAAAATCAGATTTCAAATATGGTCCAGTTGCGTCTCGTATGCTATTCAAAGGAATAATCAGCCTGTATTAAAGTAGATTATCATAAAAGTAGCGTCTAGATTTCTGTTATATAGTTTTTGCATGTCCTCTGAGGCAATATGTACCTGATATTTCAACTTAAAATAGATTTCTATACATACAGTACACTTCTTTGTACACTTTCGGTACGCTAACTAGCTCACAAATAGCAATATTGTAGTAATTTCGACTTTAAAAGTCTTAAGAAAGATCTCAAAAGTAAATTATTAGGAAACTTTTGCTTACAAATGCATTAATCATATACAATACCCTTCTTTGTACGGAATAAATGCACTCCTACGGTCCAAATTATTCCAGAATTGGTACTAATACAGTAATTTCGGTTTATATTGACTCAAGTAGCACGGTTCTACATGTAAAATATGTATATTTCATCGTCTAAGGACTTCAAATCATTCATTTATACAAATAGAGGTGTGAAAACAGGTAAAACACACTTCTTATGCAGAATAATCACATCTCTGGAGCAAAAATTATTCATAAAAGATTATAGTATTATAGCAAATAGATATATTCATATTATGTATACGTAATTTCTTATATAAAGCTATCGTTAGATAGATTATCTTTGAATATTTATCCTAACTATGTAAATTCTTCTCTTATTTTGTATCAAACCTCACCGTTTTCTTCTGTTTAAATATTTAAGAAAGAGTTAACATGCATTTTTTTTTTACCATCTAGTTGAAACAACAACAGAAAAGGTTTTCACTTCTCCAAATCTTCTCAAGGAATGCGAAAATTAAAACAATATTTGACGCGTGCCACAACAGGTGCCTTTATCTGTTATGAAAAACAATTAACGTTTGGAGGCAGACACATCGCTGTCTCCAACCTCCTCAGTCGGCACAACAAAACTTCCGGTTCCCGGGATCTCCATATTCTGTTTGGTCAACGGGTTAAACCCGAGGCCCCAAAGGTGAAGTTTTATGTGGGAAAGATGTCAGTTTTGTCAAAATAACAGCCTGCATATGTCAATTTTGCACCAGTTGCTTGAATTTCGGTGAGGGTGGCTCCCACAAAAGGGACCTCAACTACTGTTTGATGATTAAATACCCCAATCCATTTATTAGAAAGCGGATGGAGGCAACAGATGTTTCTTCTCAAAATTTCCAAACGAAGAAGGAAAGAGTAAGGAAAAAGTTTTTTCTGCATCTTTGACTTGTTTTGCCTTCTTTCCAAACACTTCATTTAAATCTAGTATCGTTGAACACTGGCGTTGTGGTCTTGGAAGCAGCACTGAGAAAGACAACCAGGGTTCGAGTCTTGCTAAGTCCCTCTCCGTCCAATCATTTCGACATATCTAGCATATGTCTTCTTGATTTGTTATCGAATTGAGCGTACGACAAGATAATACAACATGAGTGGTACAATACATTACAATTTCTAATGAATGGTCGCTATAGGGTGTTCATAAAATAATTGACATTTATCTGAATTATTAAATACAATTAAAATAGAGTTAATTGCTGGATTAAAACAATTAAATATAAGACATTGAAGGTAATATAAACATCAAATGACTAAAAACTTGATAGCAGATTGACTATTGAGTATTTCAGGCATTGCTTTCGTCAGCTATTACATAGAGTATACACTGTATGAACAAAAAAGCGGTACCATATTGATCGTTGATTATTTATCATATTATTATCGTCGACTACTGTATAAATCATAGTTATTACTATAATGTAAGGTAAAATGCTAATTTCTGCAACATTTAATGCACCATAGGCGGTGAGCGTGTACAGAAAAGCCTTCTTTAAGATAATTGGATTAACGCAGTCAACGCAAATAACGCGCGTGTACATTGAAACACGGTCTAAGAAAATTCTAAGGATTGTATGACTATGAAATAAAATTGCTTTGCTTTTGACAAGGTTTAATTTATAAAATCCGTGGAAATTGTTGGATTACTGTATTCAGACATGTAGTTATTGTAATCTAGGATTAAGAGGACTGACAGAAATGGAGGAAGCTAAGCCTGTGGTTAAACAAAAAGTACCTGTCACTTTTTTCGGATTATTTCATGGTTAAACTGAAGTATTATAAAGAAATAAAAATGGTCTGATATTTTAGGTATATCAGGCTAATTGTAGGATGGCAACGGAGCTATATTTAAACAATATAGTATAAGTAAATCTGCAAAAACAGACAGAACTTTTGGAGTTATCCGTTTTGTCCGATTATTCCCGTATTATACTACTGAGTCATTCAATATCCAGGTTGCTGCGGATAATTATAAATACGCAGTATATACATCGCACGGATGAAGTATAAAAAGTGATGGTTTGAAATAGGCTGGCAGGTCGAGCTGTGCATAGAGAGCGTTTCGAACGCTCAAAATTACAGACCCAAGCCGTCATGCTCGAGACGTGGCAGAAAAGGTAAAAAAAAAAAACACTGCGAACAGCCTTGAGGCATGGCAGAGTTTCGAGCGTTCAAACTGTTAAAGAGAAATGCTCGAATACGTTGTCAGATTACATCCAATAATAATAATAATAATAATGAGTTGTGTAACAAAAACTACAGAGCCTTAAAACCTTTGAACTTGTCTTATAGAAAAAGTCTTATACTAAGTATATTACGATCATTTTGACCTACTTATAAGAGGGTTGGCAGAAATACAATTCAACACTTTTAAAAATGTATCAACAAAAACAGTTTGCATAACTTTCTAATTTTACTACAAGCAATAAAACCAGTTTGATAACTTTCTAAGTTTAATGCAAGCAAACAGTCACTTTCTCTGATAACAAAATGTTGATCCACAAATACGAGGATTGGACAAAATAAGCATTTTTTAAATAATATTTTGCTGAGAATGAGTTTTTGCATTTGATTGAAATATTCATGAATAGAAATTAGAATTACAGGGTCAGGGTACCATTTTATTATGATTCCAGAATGCCGTGTTACCGAAATTTTGAAGGCTGGAACGCCGCAATTTCGAAAATGTGGAAAGTGGGATTTTTAGAATACCGGAAATTAGGTGTTTTGGCATTTCGGAAAGTCAGAATTTTCAACGCTCCCAAAATCTGAATTATGAACCGACTTTCCAGTATTTTCTAAGTACCGAAATTTTGAAAGGCGGAACTCCAGATTTTCGAAATTTGGGAACATCGAAATCGCAGAATTTCAGAATGTCGGAAAATGCTTCACAGCAATGATAAATATGGCGTCCGAAGTATGTTTCCAATATTCCCAATAACTAAAGGTCAGGCTTGTTGCTGATACGTCCGACGATATGGAAGCAATTTGAAATATTGTCTTTTAAATGGATTAGCATCGCTGATAAGTGCACTTCTTTGATCCGCCCCAGTAAATAAATGCCAAGTTTGGTATTGATACATCCAATGGCATAGTAACAATTTAAAATATTTCTTAAAACTAGTTGGCTGCGCTGATATCTCTTATGCCTGAGGTTCCCAGAACGCCACACTGATATATATCAGTACTTAATTAACTCTTTTGATGCTGATACGTCTAATAGTGTGGAAGCAATTTGAAATATTCATGTTTAAGTTGGCTAACTTCAATAATAGCTGTATACTTGATACATACATTGGATACTTCTATAGCCCGTCCCAACGACATGTACACAAAACTTTGTGTACTTAAATGGGCGAGTGTATGTCGTCAAAGTTATGTTTCCAACGTGGGATTGGCGGTCAGTTATCCTTTTAATTACAGAGTTATATAGCTCAAATGTTCTGTCCTGTACTTTTAATAGGGAATTAAATAATAGTTAGCATATAAATCGTAGATGACCCACTGATCTAGAAGTCTATCAACTTCTAGATTGTATGGAAATTTAAGGCTATCCGATGAACATTTTGAGTCACTCGTTCCGGAGATTGTAGAAAATGTGTAACTAAGGTAATAATTAAGTAGATTTTTTTCTGGGACAACAATTTCTTCGAACAAAACTGATCACACTCACAGCATGTTTTAGTACACAAAATGCTACATATAGTTTATTAGTGTTTTAGTGTAAGTTGTGTTTCAATATATTGTATTTTATTACGTGAACGTCGCTTCACAGCATATAGATCAGTTCTGTTTTTAATTATTCATCGTGAAACCTTTATCTGTTAGGAAAATATATACCATAGAAATGGTCCCTAGCAGAAGACAAGGTATCGTATTTACTAGCTCTCTTTACCGCTCAAATACCTATAAATGTAAAGTGTTGTAATTTTCATTGTGCGAATTGACCATACATATCTCAGATGACTGATGTACAGCTAGAACTAAGGCTCACCGGCGTTTAAGAATCACGTCACATCAACTTAACTGAAGTATGAGTGACAAAGTTATCTTAGACGAAAGAAAACTTTTTCACTTTCTTGGATCACGTGAAAAGTAGTAGTCTGAGATTCATTTATGTCTGGCAACAAATAATATTTCATTCGATAGGAATGATATATCACTTTGCACTTGTGGTTCAACAATAGAAATGCGATTTCACTATTGATCCTGTATATTTACGCAACAATTTAAGGCACATATAAAATATACAATAATATAGTAAGTGCAACAAGTTCGAGTTCTAATCCGACACACAAAAATTGATTACAGGTGGTAACTTTTACTTGACAGTTACTCTTTCAGTCGACAACTCACAAATGAAATCAATGTTAATTAAACTACGATATTCGAGACTATATACACTATGGCTATATGTACTATCATGGCCAATATAATCTTTACATGACTTTATTATACACGATTTCTATCTAAGCCTAGAAGAGAGGTCACCCAACTAACGTAGAGGGGATGATGTGTGATTCTGAGAGTGTGTGCATGAACAAGCAACAGTTGGAATTTTCTTTTCTTTAAGAGAAATCATTATCGCATGTCCTGGCGTCTGGAAAGATATGGTATCTTGTAGTATGTAGGAAATAATAATAATAATAATAAAAATCACGTAAGAGAATCGCATTTGAAACACCAAAACGGAACCTAGAAAAGATCCTTACCGAACATGGAGAAACGAAAATCAACGTTTAACCTATGGTTACTAGGTAATTATTTCTTTCTTAATGAATAGAGTATTCCATAGAACACCAACGTTATACGGGAAAGACAAGACAAAACGTCTGTTTCTATCAGTTCTCAAAAAAAAAGCATGATATTTATGCTCTATAATTTCTGATATTTTGTTGTTATTTACATTACAAAGAAGATGTTAGTAGCATAATATACCAAATATGTTGCGTGCTAAGTTATAGTAAATGTAATTTATATATAAAAGAATGAATCTTTGAGCATTATATGAAGAATATCTGAGATAAATTAAGATCTTTCTTTTTCCAGACAAATATTTGTGTGTGAGTGCGTGTGATAAACGTAGATATGAGTATGTTTTGTTCCAAACGGCTATCTTAACTAACTTTGGAGAGTGTTGATTTCGTATTCGGGAGGTCCTCGGTTCGGTAAAAGCGGCTGACTGTCCTTACCTAGGTTTCTCCTGCATTTTCCTCATCCACACCAGGCATGTACCGAGATGGTACCTTCAATTTAAAACCTGGTCGACTCCCTATTGCATTTCACAAAACCTTATCTCTGAGTGATCCATAGGTGCATACAAACTATAAGTAAGATAGAAAACGAAAATAATATATAAACTGTCGCTCTGTTAATCGGCATATTGCTTCTTAATGCCATGTGGATGTTTCGACATGGAGACCAAGATGGATCGAATAGTCGTAGCTCAGTTGCTATAGCGTTGGCTTAGCAATCGAGAGGTTCTAGTACGGCTATCTATCCTGACTGAGATAGTACCGGGCCATTTTGCACACGACACGAATAAGCTAATGTTTATAATAATATGCAGACATAGAATAAACACACACACATAATGACTGAGAGTGTATGTAGGAGAAGGAATGAGTAAGGAAGAAAGAGTAAAAAGGAATTGACGAAGTCATGGAAAGAAAGACAAGGATAGAGAAAGATCAATGAAACATTGAAACTAGATTGACTTATTATTACCCTAAAGAAAAAACGCAAACACATGGTTTAGTTTCTGATTCTAACTAGTGATGCTTGTTCTCTCTCCAGCCCAAGAGGAATCTCTGAGTTCTGCAAATAGTTGAAGCTATCATTTTAGTCGAAAAACACGGTACTGACAGGGGATCGAACACGTTTGGTTCATTTGAAAGGTCAAGACTGATCCACTGCATCACACATTTCACTTCAAAAGTCTTCGCAACACATGTTACAGTTGTTCTATCTTAAGGAAGTACAAGAAAACTGGAAAATTCAGTTCAATTACTTCTTCGTATTTACGATTTTAACTTACAGGTTACATCTTCCAACCAATATTCGATAATCGTAATCTTCTTCCTTTTATACAAGGACGATCCTACCAAAGGGAATTCGGCTCGCTGTTTAAACATTCATTAGTATTCGACGTTTATGAACAGAATTGTCTATTTGATTGTTCAATTCTGCCTTGTAAACAAGATTTTTTCTATGAACGGGTTTCGAACCTCTGTTACCCACTTTCAATGTTCAGAAGTCTGACATTGTTCCATTCGACTAACTTCTTTAGCTAAAGATAAACC
>JAGDQP010055576.1:1017-11618 GCA_022664845.1 Lepisma saccharinum
ATTCAAGTTGCTTGTTGTTTACTGTTATTTATTACTGAAGAAGTTTTTTCTTTCAATCAATGCTCAGTGCAAAGTTACGGTTGGGCAGTGTGTCGTGAGTTAATTCCAGGTTTAACATACTATTTTTGAGAACCGAACTTTTTAATAATGGAAAACTGACTTAGAACAGGGACTTTGAAAAGGAACGCAAATGATACTGGTGATGCTAACGGTAACTGTGATACGGGTGTAGTAACGGCGAGTAAATGTAATACGTCTACTAATAAAGATAAAGAATCAAGCAGCTAAAAAAAAAAAAAAAAAAAGAGTTCATATTTGGGATTCGGGTTTACTTGGTGTCTGGTGATGAACGTGGTGAACAGAAACCACAGTGTGTTTTGTGTTATGAAGTGTTGTCCAACGAGTGCATGAAACTTGCAAAACTCCGACGACATTTGGAAATTAAGCATTGTGATATGAAAAATAAAACAACTGAATTTTTTCAGGAACGTTTAGGGACATTAAACAGTGGGGAAAATATAGTTTCGGCCATGTGAACAATTAATAGCAAGGCACTGGAAACATCCTACCTCTTAAGTTTGCGCATATCAAAACAGGGAAACCTCATTCTATTGGAGAAAATTTACTTCTTCCAGCTGTAAATTATGTGGTAAGAACTATGTCTGATAACAAGTTACTGAATACATCATTGATTTGATTTCTCTTTCAAACAATACTGTCGTCCGCAGAGTTAACGATATGGCAGGTGACGTTGAATCTCAGTCGATTGAAAGAGTTAAGGAGAGCTCTTATTATGCGTTACAAATACACGAGGCTACTGATGTTACAAATGATGCGCAGTTAATGTGCTATGTTAGATATGCACATGATAACGACATTCATGATGATATTCTGCTTTGTAGAACTTCGTCAACCCGAACAACTGGAGGGAAAAATATTTCACACTCTTGATAGTTATGTAAGGAACAATTGGATCCAGTGGGAGAAAATGTGTGGTCTTCTGTTCAGATGGAGCTCGCGCCCTTACAGGAAGGCACAGTGGGGTAGTTTCTAAGGTCAAGGACGTAGCTCCGGAAATGAATTGGGTGCCCTGTTTCGTATACATAGGGAAGCATTGGCCTCCAAAGGAATGTCACCAGAATTTACAACTGCTAGACAATGCTGTAAAGCTTGTTAATTTTATAAGGAGTTGACCATTAAATAACAGGCTGTTTTCAGTACTCAGTAATGAAATGGGCAGTGAATATACACAACTCTTGCTTCATTTTGAAATTCGCTGGCTTTCCAGGGGTAAAGTACTAGCAAGGTTCAAGTTGGAAGTTTTATTGTTTGGGAATGGAGATAATTTTGATTTCGCATCACTCCTTTTGACGAAGCATGGTTATTAGCACTATGCTATCTTCCAGACATTTCTATTCTAAATTGAATGAACTAGATCTTTCTCTTCAGGGGAAATCTTTAACTCTTATTGGTGCCTACGAGAAAATAAAGGCATTCGAGAAAAAGCTCACGTTATGGATTAGCTACGTGAAAAACAAACGATTTGCACGTTTCCCAACACACTGGAATCATTTTCACTGGAAAATGATATTGTTGTCGATTCAGAATTTTTTTAAAAGGGTGTGTGACCACTTCAAAACTGCGCCGCAGGAATCTGAAACATACTTTCCGAATAACATCTATGACAAAATTTCTGTGGGTTAGCGATCCATTTTAGGCTTACTATCACGAGAATAACCGTTAACTGAATTACTGAAGAAAGAACAGTTAACTGAGCTATTGAGTGACAGTGGCCTTAAAACGCATTTCCGTGAACTTGGTGTATCTCGATTCTGGATCTCGCCTTCAGTGAGAAGGTGAATTTCCTGAATTACCCGAAAAAGCACTGAAAATCGTCATGAATTTTTTCAACCTATCTTTGTGAGAAAGGATTTTCATAGCTCCTTCAAATAAAAGCAAAATAGAGAAGCAGACTTAGTGCCGATCCCCGATCGAATTTGACCAATATTGAGCCAGATATCCAGAAACTTTGTAAGGGGCGACAAACTCAGCCACCTCATTAAAAGTAAGTAACATAATTATATTATTAATTTATTTAATAAAGATTACACGTCTGTTAAATGATGATGCACTTTAATACTACTTTATTTTACTGTGTTCGTAGGTATTCAAAACATGTCCCAAGATTTATTGTCAAACATCGAATAGTATGCTCAAAATGTCAGTAAAACCCACACATTTTTTTTTAAATAGGCCCCACTCAATTTAGTGGTCCGCGGAATCGTCTCAGACATATTACTGGTCCTTGGATCGAAAAAAAAGTTAAGAAACCCTGGCATAGAGTATTAATATAAAACAAAGAGTTGTGTATTTTCTGCCAGTCAACGAAGGTGAAACCAACAATCTTTGTGTTCGTACACAATGGCTCCTGGTACTCCAATTTAATATTACTGATAGAAATGGTCTCGCAAAACAACATTCCACATATCTCGTACTTAAATGCTTTGAGAGCGTGGTCACGGGTTCAATTCCCGCCGGGTTCTATTGTACTGAGTGGTTCGGTGCTCATTTTACCAAAAACTGTAGATCCAGTCCTTACAAGCTCACCAGCTCGTTTAGGACGTTAATAACAATTCACTCGTACTTAAATGCATACATCACATAATTAAGGTTGACCATTTGTTTGTCAGTTTCAATATGTCTATTCATGTTCAGCGTAATGTTCAATTTATTTACACGTTTCTTATGTTAAAGTTACATAAGTCAATGTCACAAAAAATAGAGCCGACAGTTTTATCTCAGCTGATCTCGAGCACATTTGCTAACTTAAAACTCATCTAAAGAGTAGAACCTTATGTAAGAAGTATAAAAAAGTAGAACAAGATGCAAGTGCCCATTGGAACTTAAAGTAAAACTACACATAAACCAAACAAATTTCTTGTAATAAAAACAGACACTATCGAATAAAAAAATGCTTTGAGACCTTCTATTTTTTACAGATAGTTTGTTTTATTCCAGTACGTTCACTTTTTAATGCTTTTAACAGTGTTTAACATACACATCAAAGTCAGAACACACTACCATGATTCTATGCATGGTATTAACGAACCCTATCTGCAAGTAGACCTGAAGTTAGAATTTTTTTGCGAAAAATGTTATAGAGAAAACATAGATTTCTGACAAGGCAGATTATACTTTAATAACCACAAAAAGAAATTAAAGCGTAACAGTTTCGGAAGTACACCACCTCCTTCTTCAGACTTTACTACACAACTAAAAAAAAATTAGGAAACAAGCAAGGAGATCGCCTTTTACTTTCAACCAATCACGGGTCAGTACTAATTAAAAGTTCACTTTTCTTCCCATACCTCTGCCCTCTCCTCGGACGAGCGCACCTGTCAAACTTGATAAGCCAAGAGTTCAAAAACAACTTTTATCCCTGACTGAATTAGTACTAACCCCTGATTAGTTAAAAGTAAAAGGCGATCTTCCTGCTTGTTTGTTTAGTTTTGTAGTAAAGTCTGAAGAAGGAAGTAGTATAGTTACGGAACTGTTGCGCTTTAGTATCTTTTTGCGGTTATTAAAGTATAATCAGCCTTGTCAGAAATCTGTTTTCTTTATTCAAGATGGATACAAGGCCGTACAGTCATAATATCCACAAAAAATAACGGCAATGTCACATTAATTTGCCCATTTTAAAGTATTTTTTCTCCGCTACGATGAAGTACAAGTATTCCAAAGAAAATGCTGATTTTAACGATATGAAGTCACCGTTAAACGATGCTTGAGTGCTAAAACAGAATAATGGCACCATTAAGGAGTTCGCAGAGATATTTTACTGTATTTCCATTAAAAGAGAAGATTCCAAAAGAGGAGATTTTGGTTAAAGTTCGGACTACCCTCTTCTCCTCTCACACACAAAAAAATATTTACTGTGGAGTAACTTAGTATCAACACAACAACACGCATATTTTGTTATAAGCCGTACTACATTTCGTACAACTTTTGAATGATGTGAGTATGCATCTAAATTAACAACAGCTTGGTATGTAATTTTGTTGGGTTATACATCAGACTACGAAGCAGACTGGCAGGGTTAATTTCGCACCTACTAACTTTCCACACATTCCCATGTCTAGCAGTTAAGACCTGAAGAAAGTTTGTGAGGAGCTGACTACCGTGAGTTTCATTTCTTAAGATCAGGCACGTAGGAAACACTGATCTCTCACTTATTAAAATGCTCTCGTAGCATGAATAAAGCACCAATATTACACTCGCAGATCTGGCCAACAACATAGTTATAAATAACGCAACTAGGGTTAAACCTTATTTGATTTATCCCAAGTAAAAAAGTGGCTTGGTCTACACTTCGCCACAATTTATCTCAGACTGTGTCACTGTAAAAAAATGCGGAAATGAAAGAGAACAGTAGAATACCTTCTTATACAGTATATGCTGTGGAGCATCGATTATCTGGAATCGGTTATCCGGATAAGTTCCAAGTCATAAATTAAAATAATAACGAATTTTCGTGCGGTATGACTACAGTAAATCTTGTTTTAAGTCCTTTAACAGTTCTGTATTATTACTCAAACTATTAAAACCAAACTTATGTTCGAGATCCAAGATTACATCAGTAATCCTATTTTATTTTCATATTTAGCGATATACTTTAAGTAATAATCCTTTATACGGAATATCGGTTGTCGGATACTATTTGTCCCCAATTAATCCGCATAACTGATGCTCTATTGTACTTCCTGACATGAATCTATCAGAATAACGATCATCTTCTTCGGCCAAAGAAATTCCAACAAATATAAAAATCATTTTGATATAATTAATGCCCTTGTGTGACACGTCAAAATAGGTACCATATACAGCAGCTTGCCCAATCACAAAATCTACATGCTCGTACTTTAAAACCAATTATCTGAATACAGTGTTTGGATCGCTTACTGTTTCACATTTAGTTCCGAATGTATCAAATATGACATCCATATTTACTACAATATATTAGCCTATTCCCAATTCCTAGGATTAAATGTTCTCATTGAGAAAAGCACCGTACATAGCATACAACGATCAACAAGAGGAAAAGTAAATAAAAAGGCGAGAGCACCATTGAAATATACCTTCCCTTCCCTTGAATAAAATACGAAAATCTCTCAAGCTGCATCAAAAGACAAACAGGGTCGAGTGCACACCAAACCTCGGACGAATGCATATGAACTTTAAATATAGTCAAACGTTTTTTTGTAGTTAAACGTTTTTTTGAAGTTCGATCTAGAAAGAGTTGCACCTAGGATTAAGAAGACACACTAAATCTTATATTAGCTCATTCTCATCCAGATTGAGGGGCCACAGTGGCTCAGTTGGTACAGCGCTCACCTCTGGTGCTAGGGTTCTGGTACATCGATCCCTGCTCATGCCATGTGAGCTTTGTGGTGGACAAACACCGTGTGCGTGGGTTTTCTCGGGGTGCTCCCGTTTCCTCCCACTTTCTTCACTCCACCAATTCATCCTATCATCATCCATACGGCCTAAGCCATAGTTGCCTAAAGGCATTAAAATAAATTCAATTCAATTCATCCAGATTGAAGATATTAGAAATAAAAGTTGGCCATTTAAGATGAAATCGAAAAATCAACAAATTTATGAACAATTCAACAAATAACTAACTAATTAAATTATTGTAAATTAAGATATTATTCTTATGTTATAAGTCGCCTCTTGTTCTGCCTCACCTTTGACCTCTTGGGTCGAACTTTTCTAGTAATCGTTGCACGACGTTAACGTAGAATGCTGATTCAATGTGGACATAAGTCCGGATTTTGCATCGTCATTGGTGGAGATTCGACTCAAAACATTCCTCACCATAGGCTTCCTTCATGGTCGGGTAACTGAAACGCCACGGGCACTCAACGCGCTCTACCATTGAATGCGTTACCGCGATTAGTACCAGGTCTGAAAACTGGGTCACTTAATGTCCAAGGACACCGCTAGGAATGCCACTGTAGGTTCTCTTCCATGAATTTCTATACAAACTTTACAATAAAAGTCTGGTTCCTTTTTGAACAACCTTTGTATTATTAATGCACAGATCTGCCATAAAATTGCGATTACGTTCCTTCATGGAGCCATTTTCGGTTTGTTTCGTTTGAGGTCTCTTTGCAATGTTAACAAACAACCTACTTTTTTGGTGTAAATATCGCCCTGGAATGTAAGGCGCACCCCAAATCAGACATGGAAAAAAAAATCCAAATATAATATCCAGAATGAACATTAATTACATAGAAAGTGAAAATACTGTATTTGGTAAATTCTGTCCTCTGTGTGAACAACTAGGTATCATTTATTAGCTTTCTTCTTTCCTGGGCAGTGAACTACAAAGTGAAAGCGTATTTCACCGTCTGTACTAGCGTGCATTGCTGAAAGTGGTATTTGCTATTTACCAGCAATTGAAGAAATATACTTAGCAATACTCTAGCAATGTAACATTGACATTAGATAATAATCCTATAATAAACGTAAGAGTTTAATTACTGTAAATGTGAAATGTGAATTAAAGATTATTACCTAATTACCTGTATACTAATTCTGAAAATTCTCACATTTTATTCGAATATAAGGCGCACCCCGATTTCGAGCGGCCAAAAATGAAAAAAAAAAAAAGTGTGCCTTATATTCGGGAATATATGGTACTCTATTTACTACTTTCGAGTTATTATTTGCTCAACGAAAAACTTTCTTCTACGACAAAGAATGGCAACAAACATCCGACATTCATTATAATTTCCTCTTCAGTAATACTGATATATTCTTTTACTTACTGTATAAGAAATTACTGCTACTATTGCGTTTGTTCCCATAGCGAAGTCATCCAAGGCGATTGCGTCATAGTGAACAGGTCGAAACAACGGGGAACCAGGAGTTTGCAGACGATATAACTTCGTTTCCGACTGCAAGTGCCAAGTATGACAAGGGGTTCCCATGGTCTGTTTACCCATCTGAGAAAATAAATATTGGTAGATGATCGACTTAATATGAAGTAAGGATCAAACAGATAATGCAAATATTATTTATTCTTAAGTTTCTGAAGATCGCTGTGATCACATCTTTGTTTATGTTAAATAAACTAACATAAAATAACTTGTTTTATTATTTATTTTCTTTTAATGAAAACAGAAAATTTATCACTGCATAAAAATATAAATTTACATCAAGCAAAGCTTTCCTGTACATCGGATGAGAAAGTGAAGTTAACTACACTAATACACTACAAAAAACTTTCAACGATAATGTACCGAAACATCTTACTTGTCGTTCGTGGCCAGACTCCGACCCTTCAATAATAATAAAAACTAAGTGTTTGTTTATTGAAGGATTGGAGACTGTACGACGAACGTCAAGCAGGTAAGACGTTTGATATTTCAGTCTCCTGCGTAATAATTTCATTTTTAGACAGTGTACAATTCGCAAGGCGAAAAAAAAAGTTACCACATATATAAACTAACTTAAAAAACGGTGAAACAACGTGATCGAGCATTTCGAAATATGAATCACAAAAGATATTTACATATTTTAACCTCCGTGTCGTTAATACACAATGCAAATCAGTAAATATTACATACATTATTAACGCCTCAAACTTTTAAAGTTCATCTTTGGAATAAAGAACGTAAAATAAAAGGAAAGGAGAGAGCAGAAAAAGAAGAAACTTCATATTGAAAATTAAAACATGGTGTCTACAGAATGTGTATCTAACACAGGCTTGCCAGATACTAACAAGGAACACCAGCAAAGTGATGCACATCGATTTCCACGAAACTTGGCAAATAGAAACTACACATAAAATAAACGAATAAGTGTTTTTTTTTTCTGCGCAAAATCGGTTTGAGGGGGCGAAATCTCCCTCCCCCCGAAATATATTACAGACAACGACTGAAACAGACAGAAAGACATGAAAGATTTGGATGCAACTTCGCACATGCATAGTAGACATAAAATGAGCAAATACGCGTGGTTTTTAATTTAATTAAAACAAGCTAACAAGGCTATCACACTCAACTTTATTTAAAAACACACAGCCAGCGTAACGGTTTCAATGTTCTAACATAACAACATCTTCCTCAGACGACACATTAATACACACTAACAGTTTATAAAGAGTACCACAAGGCCCAGAGATAGTTTCTACGTCATCCGGCAATCACGTCCAAGAATCCATTCACTTTCCAAAACTAAACAAATTGTAACCAATCACATTCCTTCTCTCACAGACCACACCCCTTAGTCAACTATACCGCTATCACAAACTTGTAAAAGGTAACAAGGAAATATAATCGACGCACAAAAAATATTTGGGATAAATAAAAAATTAAATAAAAATATAAAAAAAATATAATAAAGAAATAATAAATAAATAAATAATCCAAAGGAAACGTTAAATAATAAAGAACCAAAGGGCATGGGAGCTATCGAATAGTCTCTATTTTCTGGAAGACTTTCTTCGCTCTTCTCTTCCCAGTATGTCTTCCCATTCCTCATTTATGCTCAAGCCACCACTGCAGTTATCAAAACTTATATGGAACGAGATCAGGAAGATAAAAGAAGAGATAGGTAGGCTTAGAAAAGTGAATGAGAAGTTGAAGGATGTGATAGAAGACTGTTTGAGTATTATTACCAGGGAGATGACTTTTGTAGCATTAGTAAAAGGAGAAGTGGTGTTTAGAAGTGCGGAGGTAGTGATGGATAAACAATGGTATAAAAGGAAACTGGAGGAACTAATGATGATGGATATGAAGAAATAGGAGAAAAAGAAGATAAGGAAGAGTATACTGGAAGATTGCAAGAAGAGAGGATTCAGGAAAATTATAGACGAAGAAGGCAGATTACCGAAGATGAAAGGTTTCGCGAAGATTCATGAGGAGGAGGTGAAACTGAGGCCGGTCTTGGACTGTAGCGGAAACATGCAACAAAGGTTGGAAAAGAAAATTAAGAGGATAGCGGAAGCGATAAGAGAAGGTCAAGAAAGTAGAAGAGTGGTGAATTCAGCTGAGGTGGTTTAAGTTAATAGAGGAAGTAGGAATGAAGAGGGGAAAGTACGGTGATGTTCAGTGTTGATGTGAAAAGCATGTTTCCGAGTCTACGTAGAGAGAAAATATTGCGTATAGTGAATAAAGAAATGGGACGGAAAGTTATAGAAGGGTGGGATAGTGAAAGAATGCAGAAGGCCCTAAAAGCGGTATGGGAGAATGGGTTTTGTAAGATAGGTGGCAAGATAATGTGTGCGAAAGAAGGCCTCCGTATAGGATCATGTATAAGCCCAGTGTTAGCAGATTTGGTGATGAATGATTGAGACAGGATAGTGACTGAGAAAGGAAAGGACCGACTACTACTGTTTTGCAGATACGTTGATGACAGTCTGGGTATTTGGAAAGGCTCAAGAAGAACATTAGATATATTAATTAAGGAGCTCAATGACAACGGCAAAGGGGTGTTTTTGCAAAGTGAAATGGAGTAAAACAAAGTATTAAATTTCTTGGATATCAGGACTGAGAAAATGAAAGACGGGAGATTTGTAACTTCATTGTTCCAGAAGAAATGTACAGTAGGAGTGTTTTGCCACAAGAGGAGTGACGTTGATGAAGTAACTAAAGAAAATTTCATAAGGAATATGGAGGAAAGATAGAGAAGATTAACACGGAAGAGGATCACAAGAAGAAAAATGTGGAAAGGTTTGGGGAACAATTAAAGGAAAATGGTTATAGTGAGGATGACAGAAGAATGATCAGGAGGAGAAAATGGCACAAATAGAAGGAGGGAGAAGAAAAAGAAAGTGAAAAAAAGAAGTGGTTTGAGATAGAAAAAGGAGGAATTACCGAGAAAATCAAGCGGCTGTTAGGAAAGGCAGGAGTAAAAACATATATTATCTTGGACTTAGTGAGAAACAAGAAGAAAGGTGCTCTAAAGGGAGAAGAACAAAGAGGAGTGGTATATAGTGTTCCGTGTATGAACTGTGAGGCAGTGCATACAGGAGACGAAAAAGAAATTATACGAAAGGCTTAAACAACACAAGGATGACGTCAGATTGAAGAGAGACAAATGCTATTTACAAGCATGTACAGGAAGAGGTGCACGATTTAGATTGGAAGGGATCTAATCGTTACCGTCGCTGACTCCTGATCGTGGGGTCCCGGGTTCGATTCCCGGATCTGCCAAGGGAATCTTTCCCAAAGCGAGAGGGTCTGAAACGATGTCCTCTCAGCATCGTTTTGCAGTTTGGGAGCTGCTGTGAATGAAAGACAGTGGCGATTATTGTTCCCAACACCTCTGGTCAGTGTGGAAAAAGTAGACCAACTCCTCCCTCCGGGAGAGGCCTAATCCAGTAGTAAATTGAATATGGCTGTGGATTATAAGAGAATATATAAAACTGAAAGTCTGTGTGTTTGGTTGAACGTTATGCACTTCCACATTCATCGACGGATTCGCACAAAATTTTGCACACATGTTCCTTAGGACCTACAAGGATTAACTACGGCAGTAAGTACGGTAGAGTCTCGTTTATCCGACCTTTGCTTATCCGACATTCCGTATTA